>JAOEHX010019167.1:3731-21569 GCA_025448015.1 Bolborhynchus lineola
CTGAAATGTAAAATTAAACTAAATTAAAAAAATAGTAAATAAAAAAAAATTAAATTAAATTTTCAACATTATTTTTTTCTTGGAAATTATTGATACATCGCATAGATTTAATTAATGACACATATTTGTTCCATTATTGTGTTAGGATTTTACTGTGTGTTGAACCTGTGCCTCTATCAAAACACACATTGCTGATGATACTTGTGGGAATTTGGTTATCTTTCCAGATTCTCAGTCAATGAATCCCATTTATTTTGTACCAGAAACTGTTCCCATCACTCTCAACTTCAAAATTGAATTATATCTGTCACAGTGTTATAAGTGATACAGTTTTAGTCAAAATTCAAGTGTGCGTAAATATAGAAATGCAAGTAACTATTAGGAAATTTTAATTCTCTTTCAGACTTAAAATCATAGGTCACTTAAATAATTCCATTATTTTGTACCATTGCTCTAAAAAATAAGTGCCCTGGAAGCAGTGATATTTTTCTCAAAGGTATTTAAACACATCAAAAATGAACCTGAGAAAAAAAACAGGTGTCCAGGGCACCCCATACACCACACATGGTAACATTATGATTGACTGAAAAAATTAAAATATTTCTTTTAATACAGTATCTTAATCTGACAATAGGTGTAAACTGCTGTTTCATTTAAACTAACCTATATTTATATGTATGTGATACCTAGTTACTTATTTGTGTTTCAGAGACCAAAGTACACTGGATATAATTAGTTAGATGCATCATGACTTAAAAAAGAGGCATGCTTATACCAAGTCTGTGTCTCTGGAAACAACAATATTTAATAGCTGTCTATCCTTAGTGCAGATATGAATAGTTCAAGACCCACATTGTGTTCTACCAAATTACAAGGATTTGCCCAAAACAGTGAGTTGCAAAACAATGAGACTGCATATCGGAGCTCAATATGCACATACTGCAGGATACCCACTCAACAGAAGTTTCCTGAATTTAAGTATCTACAGCCACAAAAAAAAAATCCTGTGGGGAACTTCATATTTTTTTCAAATATTTTTTTCTCATCTGCAGTTGTCCAGACAAAAAAACTAAGAGGGAGAGGTTATTACCTGATGGAAAAGTCATTTCATTTTTTGTGTGTTCAGAGCCCAGTATAGATCAGGAGGTGCTGCTTTTTCCCCAGTGGAGCTTCTGCAGTATTGTTGGCTGATGGACCAATCAGTTTCCTAAAAGTCAGGGAGTAGCTTCATTTCATGAAGGCTGGACTCCTTTGCCCCATCCAGTCAACAGAAGAGTAGCACTTCTTTGTACTTACACTTTTGGAGTCTTTATTCCTATTTATTTACAGTTCTGTAGCTTTAATAAAACTGCATGATTCCCGTCTCACTTCTCCTTTCTTGCTAAATAAGAACAGTTGGTATTTATATATAGGTGCGTGGTGACTGGGAAAAGTGCAGAGAACTTCATAAGGAATTTTTGCTTGTTGTATCTTGTAAACTATATTATATACACTGTAGTGCTAGGGATGACATTAATGTGTTGTTTAAAAAGCTGCTGTCAGGCCAATGCACATGCATTTTCCATAATGTATATGTGCTCATGTGTGATATTTAGACTGCTCCATAGCTGGAAATGTGTCTAGAAAAATGGCTTTGATTAATTGACTTCCCTCTTCTTTCCTCTCTTCAGATGCAAAGGTTCCATTCATTATCAGGGAAGATCAGCAGAGGAGGGGATCAGAGTACCTGGGTCACACGCTGTTAGAGTGTCAATTTTCCAAATGCCCTAAGTAAACAATAGGGAGCAGGAAATATCTAGAGTGGGAGAGGACCTCTGTGTTTGAGGATCCTCCTCCATTTCAAATATTTGGTCTGGCTTTACCTTTAGCTGTGCAAATGTGCATCTCTCCTTTGTATAGACATGTAATACACGTTACATCTTCAATTCTGCTTTTTTCAAGCGTCATGCTTTCAATCCCGCGGGTATGGGAATAACGAATGTTGAGGCACTATTATATATACCTATATAATTCTAAAGCCAAAAGTCATGCTTCACTACATCAAGCGACATTTTTCTTTGCTTGTGTTTGTATTTATACTTATATGAATATCAGCTCTCTCCTTTCGGTATGTGGTCGTTTTGGCTGGGATAGGGTTAATTTTCTTCATAGTAGCTAATATAGGGATATGGTTTAGATTTGTGAAGTATTGATAATTCAGTGATGTTTTAGTTCTTGCTGAGCAGTGCTTACACAGAGTCAGGATCTTTTCTGCTCCTCATGTCACCCCACCAGCAGTAGGCTGGGGGTGCACAAGAAGTTAGGAGGGGACACAGCAGGGACAGCTGACCCCATCTGACCAAAGGGATATCCCATACCATATGATGTCATGCTCATATGAAACTGAGGGAAGAAGAAAGAAGGGGAAGATGTTTGGAGTGTCATCATTTGTCTTCCCAAGTAATGGTTAGGCATGATGGAGCCCTGCTTTCCTGGAGATGGCTGACACCTGCCTGCCAAACAGGAAGTGGAATTACTTATTTTGCTTTTCTTGCATGTGCAGCTTTGCTTTTATCTCAACCCATGAGTTTTTTCACTTTTACTCTTCCAATTCTCTCTGCAAACCACCAGAGGGGAGTGAGCAAGTGGCTGCGTAGTGCTTAGTTGCTGGCTGGAGTTAAACCATGACATGGTGCCTATGTACTAATAAGTTTATTTCTGCTAAATTTCATGTATGTTCACAGTCTTTGTGCCTTGCATAATTTATCCATAAAATCAGAATTTTGCAAAGGAGAATATTGCTAGTCAAAATCCGAAAATTTGGCCCCATCTTTATTCATCATATTTTGCTTCTTCAGTTTAACATTATTACTGGTTAATAGGTGCACCTGAAAATCAAGCTGTATTGTAGTATCTGGTGCGTTATGTTAAATGAATCTTTTTTTTTTACTAATGAAGAAGAATACCTCATCTTTTCCAATTTTCCTATCAAACACATCCATGTCATCTCGAGACACTGCCACATCCAGCTGCATCTATACTCAACTTCAATTATGTGAAATTACACAACCTACTCTGAGGTCCTTTAGGTTCTCTTTTGCTGCGTAAGGCACACACATAGTGCATTTCCTGTGAAGTGCATGATTACAAACTATTCAGTACAAGCCTGTTTTAAGTAAACAGTAAATTAAATATTGTCAGTGCTTGTTCAGACATGCTCTTATGAAAGAAAAAGAGCTTCTAGATTTGGGGTCATAAAACTCTAGAATTAAGAAAGGGCCAGATATAAACTAGGCATCTTTTTTATTTTTTAAGTTCTCTTGGCTGACCCATTTGTTAGCTGGTACAAACCAATATTTTCAGGTGCCCATACAATGAAAATTAGGTTAGACAAAATGCTGAAGGTAGCCAAGTTTCTGTTTAATGCCCTTTATTTGAATGGAGAATTCTTAAAAACATTCTGTCACTGTCAAGTACGTTGCTGCCTGAAACACTGTTCAGAATCTGTCTGAGCAACATGCCTCTTTCAACCATGACAAATACCATAAAAGAACATCATTTTGTCATAGTTTTGGCAATATTATTTTCTGCTATGCCAGTCAGCCTGACTACAGCAGTTAGGAAAGAAAGGAAATGTTCGCTTCCCTAAGAAATGAGGGCTTTTGAATATTTTGTGGTGTCTGCTACTTCAGTACTAGCACAGTCACTAGTATTTGGGGAAGTATAAATAAGTTTTATAAAACCCAGAAGCCCCAAATGTGCACTTGCAAAGACTCCTTTCATCTCTGCCAGTTAACTCATTGCCAAGAGAAGGCAAAACTCTTATTCCAAGTGGTCAAATATTGTTTTCATTCATTCTGTAGATTTTTCAAAGAGGGTGAGAGTTGCATGTGTGTGTTCAGGGCTGCACATGATTTATGATTAAATACAGCAAGTACCCTTTCTTCTATTTTGTTTCTCTTCCTTACACTCAAGTATAAGGGTAAAATTTCACAAACGTATCCAAGGATATCAGTGGTGTATGCAACAGCATAACATACAGTAGATCATGTTTCCAGTTCCTGTCTTTATTACTTGATTTTAATGCATTTTCTAAATATAAACAATAAACTGAAAACCAAAATATTTTAATCAGTTTTAAAACAGAGGTCTTTTGTAAACTAGTAAAACTATTAGTGAAAAAGAGGAGGAAAAATAGTTGCTTTGCAAATTAAAAATGCAGAGATCTAAAGCAGTCTGATTTGTTCTTTGAAAACGGATTTGAGGGTTAACTCAGAAACACAATATTAATAGATTTGTTTGAGTGCATGTAAGGCCAATATATTCAATGCTGTAATTTTTTTATGGTTTCATAAATAGTGTTATCACCAACATTTCAAAGAAATCTGAAAAAAACAGAGCTTGTATGTGGTGGCATAAATTTAGAGTATTTTATAGAACACTGTTACTCCAGATATAGCCTACGGGTTGTGACTTTTCATAGAACCTAATGAATTTCTAGATTTGTCAGCTGTTTCAACACAGATGCACTTTGCTGATCTAATGGAAACATTCTGAGCCCAGATCCAAAATATCAATAGCTTTTAGTATTGCAAATGAGTTTGGCTATTGGGTAAATGGGGATGTGGTTCTTGATAAAAAGCAGCAAGCAATTTTGCACATGTGTTTTATGATAACTGCCTCTCCAGTGTCTGATACTGAGGTTTTTTTCTCTTTCTCCCCACCTTTTTTTTTTTTCCCAGAGTTTTAAGTTGAATGTAGATAGCCACTGTGCTTTAAAAGAAGCGGTGGTAGAAGAAGGACGTCAACTTCTTGAGCTTATTGTATCTCACAAATCAGGTAAATCCTCTGAAATATTGCAAGTCTTTATGTCTCCAGACTATTAAAGAATGAAGAAGCATTGCTGTAAATTACTGCATATATTCACTTCCTTATGTATTATTAATATTTACATTATCAGATTGACCTTCAAGATTTATAAATGTTTCATATACTGCATACAATGCACTGATACTTATAAAATGAAATACTGCATGCAAATAGTCTGTTCATTTTATTTTGGTCTTGCTGCTCAGCTGAGTTTCAATTGAAATCACATCATTGAAAACTTCACACTGACACATTCTATGATGTAGGTGCTATGGAAATAACATTAAGATAATGAATTAGGTATTCAAATACATATATATATTTACCTACTCTGAGTGGGTAATTACATTGGTAGAGCTTTATTTTGCCACTTGAACTAATTCTTACATTGATTTTAATATATTTATGAAGAATAGATTAAAATTAAAAATACGTTTTTCCTTTGGTTAGGCTTGTCTTTTTCTGTAGAGGCCTTGAATTGAGATGAGGGGGAGAGAGGTGCTTATTTTCCTTTATCCCCACTACCACCTACATTGTTAGGTGTTTGTGTGACTCGTATGATAGTAGAGTTTTAATCAGCCTATATTGCTATGGAGTACCATTTTAATTTTGGCCTACTTAGCATAGTTTTCATCCAGGTTGAAGTTATTCTTTGGTCATCTGTTTTCTGATCATGTTATATATACATTGTGCCTCTTGTTTCACAGCATCAGACAGATCTGTGTAATGTAAAAGCTATGGGAAGCAACTGACTTCTGTGTATAGTTCCAAAAAAGTATAGAAGCCATAGCAGAGAATGATGGTGTCCATCCATATATTCTTAGAAATAGTAATGTGTAAATTACAGAAAATATTTCCAGGAGTTGGAGGTAAGAAAAATGTTTTTGGAAGGTTATGAAATGTTTTGAGATAAAGACTAGATATTAGAGGTTAAGATTAACTTAGCGTTCCCTATTGCATTGAAATCACAGTTTGCGTGGTATTCTCCTCTTCTTGAAATATAATCAAAATTTAACAAGATGGCTAAAAGACATGTTTTGACCTTATAGCATTGTTTTGCAGTATGAGCTATAGTAATGCTTGGATTTATTGCTGAGAAAATACATTGGAATTCTTATTGCTTTTATTCTTTAAAGAATAAACATGTTAAAGATGCAGTTGAGTTTGCAGCCTTTACTTTTTTTCTCCTTCATTTTGGAGAAGGACTGAAGGACATGCTGCAGATGATTGCAAGTCAATGGAAGGAACTACAGAGGCAAATCAAACGGCAACACAGCTGGATTCTTAGGGCTCTGGATATCATCAAAGCAGAGATACTGGCTACTGATGTATCTGCAGAGAATGAGGAAGGGACTGGGAGCCCTAAGGTAAGTGGCTTGAAGTTTGCCTTATTTCCTCTTATTTCCGTCTTCTTTTGAACTAGGCACCACTGAAGTTTTCTTTCCACCCTAAGGCTTTTTATTTCCACTGGGTAAACTTTTTTTTTTCATAAACAAAATGAAATGCCTTACTCTGAAACAATGAAAAAATCTTAGAACTTTCGAGTTTTCCAGGAAGACCTGTCTCATTTTGTGTAGAGGGGCATGAGGGGGAACATAAAACATTTAGTAAACAAAACATAAAGCATCTTTAACATGAATAATCAGAATGGTTTTAAATTGTTTTGTTGTGACTATAAATCACTATAATCAGTGCAATCACTCAGCTCTGACATCCATTAGCCGCTTGGTTACAGCAAATTAACAAAGAAGAGAGAAAGTGATTCATTATCTCATTCCTGTTAATGACTATCAGATGCATTGCTTAATTAGGGGATGGCCATTGCAGTGGGAAGAAGGTCATATGCCTTTTCACAAATCTTTTTGCTCTGAGTTTAAGTCCTCCATGTGTTGAATACAGCAAGTACTTTAAGAATAAGGTAATGACACCGATCATCATTTTGTGAATATTAATTATTAAAGAGGGTTATAGTACTTACCAGTTGCCAAACTTTACATTTGTAGCAGCACAAAACATGCATATTCAAATTGGTGCAAGCGATGTAGGGGCACTACAGGCAGTAGAAGCTTCTGGCATGTGGTTCATGACCTTTCTTACAATCATTAGTAAGCAAAGGTGGTTGGGAGAGATTGCATTGGAAAACGTTGATTTTTCCAATGCAAAAAATATGCAGCAGAGCCATCCAATAACTCTTAATATCTTGGCATGCAGCAGGTTGAAATTTATAGAAAAATTCACAGTTCCTATTTCTATAAATAACAGAGATGGCTGTACTAAGTACATTTTCAGATTCTGATGCTAGAAAGTTCTTCGCCTGGATAGTGCTTCCTAGAGAGGAGTTTGTATAGTGACTTCTAGGATGACATGAAATGTTCTGGTATTTTCTTACCATAATTCTGCGTAGCAAGAATGATTTTATGGATGGTGGAGGAAGAGCTAAGGATAACAGTAAAACAGAAATACAGGAAAAGACATTTGTGCAGAAGACACAAGTTGAAATTATATTCCTCCTCACTCGCATGGTAGAAAACGATCCTATGTCACATAGCTCTTAGTATAGGAATTAGGCAATTTCATAGTTAGGTCTATTAAAGTAAAACAGACTAGCTCAAAGTTAATATGAACTTACATCTCTGAAAAGCTTGATTCATTCATGGCCAAAGTCTAACTGCTTAATCAAAATTACCACAAAAAAAAATGTTTTAAAATCCAGCTTGATTTTGCTATGGAAATTGTGGATTCCCTATCTTGAAATAATTACATTTAAATATTTGCTTGAAAAGGAAGAAATGGAGGCATGGTTTATATTGCAGTAATTTTTTTGTATAGATACGCGGTAACTCCTTCCCTTGTGCTTTTCATCTTAGAGAGGAACCTGAAGCAATGCTTTTTTTTTTTTTTTTTTTTCTGAGACTACCATTAAGAAAAAGTTTATAAAAAAGAGGACCAATCAAAAGGTATTTTCAGGTTATTTCAAATTCATTCATTAAATAACTTCCCTATATAATTCAAATAGCATCTACTTCTTCATGATGAAAGATTAACTAAAATTAAAATACAGTTGACAACATAACTGCAGATTTCAGTTTGCATTTATTTCAAAAGCCAAAAGGAACTTGAGAAGTATAATAGGAATTCTAAAGATTATATCTAGAGGGTATTTTTCTTTTTGCCTTCAAGAAGCTGCAGGAATAATGTTGGTGTCAGAAATCTGTAAAGAAATGGGAAAAGAAGGGATTTCAAAGACCCTAGGAAACTTTTCCCTTAGGATTTTTTAAACATGTTATCATACTGCTTTGGCGTCTTTTATGCAAACACTGAAGAGTGGGAGAGAGGAACATTCTGCACTCTAGAAATACATTGTCAATGTTTGCATTCAAGAATCCAGATTATGCTTATAAAATTTTTCATTTTCTTGTGTGCAAGTTTCCTAGTGGTTTATAGCGATTGCTACAGAAGACTTAAAGGGTTTTAAACATTTCTGATGCATAAGCTCTTCTAATGTATTGCATTCTCTGTACAAATTTACAAAACCACTGTGTTCTCTTCAAGTATTTACTAGAACTATTCTGTCATTTTATAAATAAACAAATGATGACTGTTTTCAGATTAAAATGCAGGATGTAAGGTTTTGCCTTCTTATCCCATTGAGAAGTACTTTTAAAAATAAATCTCAGAATTGCCATGATACACACCAAGTACTGATCTAACATTATGAGTAATAAGCATGACATGGAATACATCTGGCATTCTTAAGATGCTTAGCTAACAGTAGATTTTTTTTCCTGGTGCAATTGGTAAGTAATATTCTAAATATCTGGAAAATTGGAGGAAGTTTTGTATATATGCGTGTACTTTGTGGTTTTTTTCAATTTCTGGAGACGTATGAGAACACTTATTTTATCGCTGATCTCTTAATTAATTGGACCACTTCTTGTCCATCAGAGGAGGCCTACTGGAACAGTATTACTTTCAATAAACAGTAGAGTGGTATTGAAAAATAACATGATGTACTTTCTTATATAGTGTTACTGCCTAGTCTGTTAAACTTACTCTTTTCTGGGAAAGTTCATTACTATCTGAGGAGATTGTAAGTTAAAAGTGTAATTAATGTTCTTGAAAAGTAAGCACAACTTTAATAGCATTTACCTATAGCAGATATTCTTCTTCACTGAAAATTGTATGGAATAGTATTGTCAGGGTCAGTTGTAAGTTCTACTCCCAGTATGCATTTGGACAATTAGTTCTTGACTACAGTTTTTGGATCTGGATAGTTCTGTTCTGCAGGTAAATATTTGAATTAAATTTTGGGTGGTTTGTTGGGGTTGGTGTTGTTTTTTTTTTTTTTGAGGGTTTTTTTGGTAACATTTCAGAGCATAACATCAGTATTTAAAATGTGGTTATGTAGAAGATGGAAACTCCCTTTTTACAAGGAGTCATATGGAAAGGACAAAAAGGGTAATGGCTGTGAGTTACTCCTGGGGACATTCCAGTTGTACACAAAAGGAAAATTTTTCACAATGTGATCAATCAACCATTGGAATAATCTCCCCAGGGAAGTGGTGGATTCCCCAACATTAAATACTTTCAAGATTCAGCTGTACAGGGTGCTGAGCTATCTTCTTTAGACTGTGGTTTTGCCAAGAAAGGTCAGACCAGGTGATCCTTGATGTCCCTTTCTAATCTGGTGTTCTATGATCAGAACCTAAAGGCTGGTAGGTTAAGAGAATAATGGTGTACTCCAGAAATAAATATGTACTCCTGTACTTCTGGACATGTTCTTTTGCATAATAATTGCTGTATTACTGAAAAACATTTCTACTTCTCCATCCCAGCTTCAGAGGAATAACCATGAAAATGGTTAAAGCATTTGGCCTAATGTCTACAACACTGAAATCTGATTTAGTTGCTCAGGGAAAAAGCACCCAGGAAGATTATTTTAGCTCTCTAGTAGACTTGTCTGTCAGTGGGTTAATGGTAAAAGCAGTATTTGAAGAATATTAGAAGAAGTAAATGTTCAATAAAGTTAACCTAAAATCACAGAAACAGTAGGATAACAGTTTGAAGTGGTTAAACAAACCTTTGCATAAATTGAAAAAGAAAACAGTGTGATTTCCTCTTGATATGTAATTAAGCATCCCACACTTCCAGGATCATCTCTACTCAGTTGCACATAATTTCACAGATTTTACAGCCATTCTATATAAACTGTTCAACATAAAGAAAGGTGATTTTCAGGAAGAAAACTTAAAACTTAGTTAAGCTGTTTAGTATCTACCAGTTTGGGATTCTGGGAATTCTCCTTGACAGTTTTATGGTTACACTCATCTCAGTGGTGTGGATGGCCTAAACACTGCAGTCGGAACAATTACGTCCTGACCTGTGTTTTAATATGAGGATAAATTTGAGAAATGGACAAGACGACAGGGCAAATGTTAGAAAATGGTGAAAGTCCTTTCTTTATTACTTCAGGCTTGTAGCTTGTCCTGGCCATTCAGTCACTCTGCTATGATTACAACATTTAGATTAATTCTTTGATACAAAAGGAATGTACAAATGAAGTGGTTTGGCATCTTTGTGATGAATGCAGAGAAATATAACATTCGTGAGCAGATATTCTGCTTTTTCTATGTCTTTTATCAGCCCTAGATTTCTAATCTGCAGGCATCAGTATGATGCATGTACTGTAATATTAAAGCCAGCACACTGGTGTTTTTTTTCGATATCTTCCATTTATTTAAAACCAGGGAATGTCTATTATTGGGACAGTCTGAAATATTCTCAACAGAGCATGATTTCAGAATCTATTACTTTTACTTACATAACCACTTTGGAAACTGGATTTCTGGATATGAGTGTACACAACTGGTGTGCTACATATGTTGTCATAGTGGTCAATCCTTTGAAGTTGTCAAATGGTCTGAGTTACTGGCCTTCATTCTCTTCTCATTGAGTTAGTCACTTCTACTGAAAGGGCAGGAATAGCATATGATAGAGGGATTATTTTATTTGTGTTGCTGGAGTTAAGTTACAGGGGACTTTTAAAACTTCACACCTCAAACTGAATTAATTTAATTTGCAGCCTGTCTCTATCACATGCACAAACTCAAGATCAGATGTATGCATTTAATCTTGTGTCTCATATTCTCACCATTGTGGAACAGAATGTCAACTAAATAGCCATTACTTCATCAGTAACAATTTGAAAGGTGATGAAATGGAACTCAGACTTCCACCTCTGGCATTGCATAGATATATGGAAAGGGTACTTCATCTGGTGATATACATGCTTTTCTGGTCTATGGTTGTCTCATGGCTATATCAAGTCTTTCCTTGGAAAATAAATGTACAAAGTTTTTATTTATGCTTTGGAAGAAGTTCTGTTTGGTTTGTTTGTTTGTTTTTTTTTTTTTCTCTAATGTGGTTATAATGAGGCACATTCCCATCTAGACACAAGAGAGTTTTATGCAGTGAATGCAACACCTTATAGATCAGACGTTAAATTCAAGTTCCAACCACCTCTATCCAGGCTTATTTCCAGTATTAGTAATTACCATCTGCCACCTTAATTCTTTGCAGTTTCAGCTGAACTTATTAGTATCTTCTCTTCAGAACAACTGGATAATCTTGGGCACAACTAAATATTTACTAATTTTCACTGATTAATAAAAGACCTTATAATACCTCAGAAAGTATTTCAGTGCTGAAAAGTATTACAGCAAGTCTGTGGCTCACCATTCGCTCATTCAAAAGATGGTAACAAGGGAAGTGATTTCCTGTAATTGGAGCAGAAGGTTCTATTCTGTTGCCATTGAGGCATAGTCTTAAATTATTGAATATTTAAAATGCTATCTGTACATATATAGTATTATTGTGCCTAACAGCTGAACAGTTTAAAATCATTCATGTGACATTTCAATTCTGAATCTTTTGGAACTTGGAAGTCTAAACTAAAGATACTTGTGATCTCTTTTAAGTGCAAACAATGCTGTTGATTCTGCTCTACCAGGAAAAAATGCATTTACAATTATTATTTTACTTGGCTTTAGGAGTTTTAGTATGTGACATTACAGTATTCTTATTCTGTCAGCTTCTATGGTGAGAGTTTGATCCAAAGATGTGTTGATCAAGTAGATAGAAAGGGTGGTGATATTTACAAAATCCTGCAAATCAATAGACAAAAGTTTGTTTTTGCAAGAGATAAGCCTGTCTTTTAGTGTTTTTACTGGAGTATGTGAAACACAACTAATTTTTATATTAGTTGTTATCCAAATATAGGATTGGAAACATCCATTGAGAATTTACAAGCTAATCAAAACAAGTCATGTTGATATAACAATGAAAAGAACCCAAAAAAGAAGCAAAAAGAAGGAATACTTGTGTCTTTACGTGCAACTAGGCACTTCAAGTTCCTCAGTTTGCTAGTTTTTAATACCTTGCTTTATAAGTGATTGTCGTGGTTCAAACCCATTCGTAAATCAGCCGCACAGTCTGTTAACTCCCCCCACTTCCTGCCCTCGCTCCCAGAGGGATGGGGAGGAGAATCAAAAGAATGTTAACTCCCATGGGTTGAGATAAGAATAGTCCAGTTACTAAGGTACAACACAAACCGCTACTGCTACCACCAATAATAATAATGACAAGGGAAACAACAAGGGAAGAGAATGCAACTGCTTACTACCCGCTGACCATTACCAAGCCTGATCCAGCAGTGAACCAACTCTTCTGGGTCCCTGCCCCAGTTTTTACATCCTGGGCATGACATGCTGTGGTATGGAATACTTCTTCGGTCAGTTTGGGTCAGGTGTTCTGTCTCTGCTTCCTCTCGGCTTCCCCTCCTCCCTGGCAGAGCATGAGACTAAAAGTCCGTGGTCAGACTAAACATTTGAGCAGTAACCATCAACGCTGTTCCCAGGCCGAAAGTCAAAACCACAGTGCTGCACGAGCTACTAAGAAGGAGGAAAAATGACTGCTACTGCTGAGCCCATGACAATGATGTATTTTTAATGTTACAGTTATCACTTAGAATTTGCACACATCTAAACATCATTGTAAGAAAAAGTGTCTTCAAGAAGGATTTGAGAGTTGAAAACATCATTTTACACACCACATTAGAGTGGATGAAAGAAAGGAAACAAAAGTGTTTTAAAGTAAGAGTAATAGCAGAAGCTGGCATCGGCAGAAGGACAGCCTGGATATGAAAAATTCAATGGGGCTGACTTACAGTGAGTCTTAATTGTAGAAAAAAGAAATGCCAATAAATGGGCTCTGCTGAGGACTGAAATTTAGTTGGAAAAATTTACATGAGAATTTTAGTGTTGCTAGAAAGAAAACAGATTTTTGGTACCTTTTAGTACCTTTCTGGTGCAGATTTTGAAAATATTTCTTTTGTTTAAATAGTTGTAGATTTTTTTTTTCTTTGAATGTTTGAAAGCAAAACATCAGAGGTGTCCAAAAAAGACTTAGGGCTGTTGGTTGTGTAGTCAGCTTCTGCATGGTAGTTTCACTGCTATTTGCTGGAAGCTATTTCTTCTGACTTGTTCGTTGTGTGCCTTTTAGTAAGCAGGAGGAATAATTTTGTGTTTAATTCAGGTCCTCCCTTCACAGAGAAAAGAATGAAGCTAAGCAAGCAGTATTTGGACTTCAGTAGAAGACAAGTGAATATGAGCTCCACCCTAAACCTCTTCTTTCATGTTACATGAGCACTGTTAAAACTAATCTATATCACAAGTTACATATTTTGCTAGTTTTTAATGCAATTATGTCCCTGAAGTCATAGTTAAGCAGTCCTGTGTCCCATTTTAGCCCCCAGAGATTGTTTACTTATCTGTCCATCAACTTCCTTACATATTTGTTTTAAATTCTGTGTGACAGTATTGTTTTCGTGGTAGCTAAAATAATTTTAATATTCTTTAACAAGACAAATTTCTAAAATGGTAGCAGATCCTCTATTTTTTCCCATTGAATCTTAAAGAATCTCTGGTTTGTTAAGCTCACTATCAAGTACAAAGTGCAGACAGCTAAAGCATATTTTTGCAGCTAAATTGCATCTATTGTTAAGCATAATATTCAATCTGGTCATAAGATACAGCTGCATTTTTAAACCAATACATTCTAATTTTATTGCAAAAATATCAAAAGTCTTAATCTAATTGAAGGTGTCAAGGAGGACTCCAAGTTATCTCTGGTATTTATAGTATGCTTCTGTAATTTTTACACCTTGTTATATCTAGGTACTGTATATTGATTACTTTTGGCAACTATAGGTTCTTATACGGCCATCACTGTTAATAGCAGCAGATATGCTCAAAAAGTTAGCCAAAAAATTATGAATGTTTTGCTCTAAGAATAAGGAAATTTACTTTCTATTAAAACATAGATCAAGTTCAGTTTGAAAGATATTTTAAATCTAAATCACTCCACTGAATACAAGTACAGACTGAGAACGTGATGAGAACAGATATTTAAACTGACACATGCCCAAGGGGCAAATTTTATCACAATGCTATTTGAATCCTTGAACACTCTTATCTGAAACTCTGAAAGTATGTTAGGCTATTGTAACTTCACATGCATAACTGGACTGACTCTGACAAGCTTTATTTAGGAAAAACTCCCAGTTGGTTTTGGCCTGTATTTGAAAATATAGAAACAAATGTGTATTTGTGCATGTATCCATATGGACACGTTTATAACTGAATATTAACCAGTCAAACACCTTGATTTTCAATTTTGCCAGTATCTGTTCATTCTGCTTTCTCTGTACAGCCATACTGATGCAGTTTTGTTCAGTTATTTCTGGTAGAATGTATCTTCAGCAGTGAGTATTGGTGTAAGGCTTTTCTTATTCATGTCTGCCTATTGTTTCACAAGCTTCTCAGATTTCCAGAAAAGTAAGATTTTTAGTAACATGCACATACAAATAGCCAGATTCATTTTAGTGAAAATTGGACTTCTCTCACTCTAGAGTGTCCTGTGTGCCCATTCAAGTTTTTACAGCCACAGGAGAAACAGAGCTTTTTTCTTTATTTAGTTCTTGAGTTTCAATTTAGAAGTTTGTGGAACACACTAAAATACATCCATAAATAAGCAAGTGAAATGAAGGAATCCTAGCTGACTGAAAATATCTTGGTGGAACAAGTTTGTAGGTGGCTTTATAGTTAGTTATCACTGATGAAGCAAATACTTTTAAATTCATATCTTTTCATTTAACTTTCCTTCCTAGTTTCTTATGCCTGCTTCCTCACCCTCCATGTCATTTGTTGCTCTTTAAGATAGTTCAGGATTTCATCAGGATCACAAGTGAAACAAAATACTGGTGTGTGTGAGGAGACACTTCTTACAAGCTTCACTGCCTGGTCAGACCCAGGTGAAAAGTGCAGGAGGACTGAAAGCTAGTGCTCTATAGACATCGTAGCTGATTTGCAGATGAAATTGTTGCTGGTCAGCTCAAACAATAAAGTTTGAATGTGTTCTACCCATTTGTTTTTTACTAGTCCTCGTAATGGTAAATATTTTTGATTGTTCAGTTTATGTGGCATAAGAGCTAGAGGTCTGGCTTGAAATGTCATCTTCTGGTTTCTTCACTAGGCTATTTTGCTTTTTCTAGCTCTGATAGTAGCAATGCATTATCACTCCATGCTTTTCATCCTGATTACCTCCAGTAGTGCAGGCTTTAGTGGTTTTTTGGTTGGTTTTTTTTTTTTTTAGTTTTTTAAAATATATTTAAAAAGCTAGGTTTTCCCTGTGATATAACCCTCTAAAAATCTTGTACTTTAAAAATGGTAGCTTAGCGTGTATGCTATTGCCAATTGTCATTACTGAAGATTATTGCTTCTGTAAATAGCATTTCCTTTGTCATTTTATTAAAATTATATTACTGCTCTGAAAACAAAATATTACTGCTTTATTCAATTGAAAAATGACTGACATAGCACTCCTCTGATCTTTAAAAAGCAATTTCACTTTCATTGCATTTGTGCATTAAATTAAGCGTTCATATCTACAGAATAAACTAACATCTTATAAATATTACTGTGTTTAATTATCAGTTCAGTGTTTGAGTTTTTGCTGTTATGGTTGATGTCCAAGAGTGATTAAGTATGTAATAGAGAACAAAAGGAACATTGATGTGAACAAAGATACTGTCAGATAAAGGTAAATTTTATATTCTGCATGTTTTTATTCATTTTAAAGTATTTTAATTACTTTTATATTCAGTGTGATTGGGTAACTTTTTTTTTTTTTTTTTTTTAAATTCAGTTCCTATTTTAAACTTTTGGAATATCTTCTAGCAACAGTTTAATCTGTAGAAACTTTCAGCTCTAGTCTCAGTTGTGTACTTAAAGCAGCTGTTCTTCACTGGGATGGTCACAAAATGGAAGTCAGGTTAAACAATATTTGAAAGAAAAATTCGACTTGGACATCCTGCATTTTAAATCTTACTTGTTCTTGCATAGTACGCTTTGCTACATTTAAGCTTCAGATCCAGAATCATGTTACAGATTTTGCTATTTTTTTAAGGTAATCGATGAGAAGGCAACAGAATACACTGGTGAGCATTGTATGACCTGACTTTATATGTATTTATATGTATTTTCATTATGAAAAAAAACCTCAAATAATATTTTCAGTAGAGTACTTGGTAAAACATAGACTTACATATTAAAAGACTCTAAAACCACATCCAAGTTTGTATGTCAGGTCTAGTAGTTTGTGGATAGTTTTTGTGTGTGTGTGTATATATATATGTATATTTTAAGTATTTTGCCGCGATTTTTGATTAAGCCTTTCCTATGATATCTCAGATTATACTAATTTATTGATAATTATACTTACCTATGGTAGTGTAACTAATATGGCAGGTACAATAGGGACTGTATTGCATTTAGAAATTTAGACTTGTTCTTTAAACAAGTACAGAAAAATATGGATGGTAGTAATTTACTTAGTCATATCCCATGGGCAGCTGTAAACTTTAATAACAGTTAACCCAAGATGGCTTTAAATGTAAAATGGGATTTCTGACCAGGAGACAGGTGGTAAGCCATATTCTGTTATAGTAGCCCCATAGCATGCTTTATGAACCATCATCAGGCCAGAAAGAATAGCTCATCTGGGCATGTACACTTCATTTCTTCATCCTCTTTTTCCTCTTTGCAGTCATGTTATAGAAAAGAGCAAGCATTTACCTCAGAATGCTTTAATCCTTGAGTTTATGAGCCTTAAGAACACCACAAGTATAGTTGATGCTGATAGGTCACATCATCTCTTATGAAATGGGAAAAAATGGTGAGAAAGGAGAAAATTGCAGAGGAAAAAGTTCAGATCCACTTTAGAGTTTGGCACCATGTGTTCTGACATACCATGATTTAAAGCTATGACACGCAACAGAAGTCTAGAATGGTGCATTTATTATTACTTACATTCTAGGACCATCATTTCAGTTCAGAGGAAGGGGGGCAAGCAGTTGAGGTCAGCATGTCTTTTCTGTCCTTGCTATTTGTTTGGCAAATTTTCCTGGAGACTGCAAGGGTGTTAAGTATTAAATTTCACTGTCTGCCTTTCCTATCTTAGATCTGACATGCAAGAGTTTAGAGCATTGTATAATAACCAATTACTACTAGAACAGCACAATATAAAGAGGAATGCAAAAAATGGGATCATTTTACAAATTCTGGATGTAGTAAGATGAAGCAGCTCTGAAACAAGTGGTGGAAGTATATGCCCAGTTTATACCTGTATATGACAATTAATGGGTTATTTTGCAAATATGTTATTTTTGTTATTAACTGGTAAACAACAATGAGGTTTAAAAGTTACTTTCATAGATTTTGAACCTAATAAAAAGTTTTAAAAATAGGTGGTTTATCTGTTGCACAGGAAAGGTATTAAGGAAACAAATGGAATATATTTATGTTCATGTTTTTGCTAGTTTGCTCATTTGGGCCTTGTTTCTTACTCTTTAGGACAGACACCCTATGAAGCACC
>JAOEHX010019169.1:3287-21004 GCA_025448015.1 Bolborhynchus lineola
CTATTTCCTTTGCACTGTTATTATTTTACTTTATTTCAATTATTAAACAGTTATTAACAAAAACCACAGGTTTTTACCTCCAATTCTCACCCCTGATTCTTCTCCACATCCCACTGCAGGGAGGAAGTGAGCAAGTGGCTGCATGGTACTACTGTCTGGCCTTAAACCATCACAAAAAAAATACATACTGCTATTTTCCAACTTCAAATTAAATAGTGAAACCAATGAACCTCTTTAAAAACAATATATATATACACACATATGTATATATACACACACACCCCTTACAAAATGCCACAGGTATGACAGAAAAAATAACTAAATGGCGCTTTCATTCAGCATTTCTACTTTTAACCTTGACTATTAAAGCACCAAATAGAAAGAGCATGGATAACTTGTTATTCGAGAAGAATCCTTCTACAGAGCTTTTGCTTGAAAGAGGGATCTCCTTCATGCATTCTATTCTTAAAAATCCCATGAAACAGGGCTGAAGAGCCAGCTGATCTTATTTCTTTCAGATGTCAGTTCAGAATTAAGAAGGAAGATTTGCTTTCAACTTTGAGCAGCTTAGCTTGCAGGTTCCTCAACGAGAGAAGCTTGGCTATTACTCAAATCCATTCAGCTGCTATGAAGCACCCAACTCCCCCTTGATGGGCTGATGAAACTCAAGAAATGTGTTACAGAATCACACTGGCAAACACCAGAAGGATGTGTGCATGCACAAATACAGCACATCATGATTCTCTCTTCTAGCAAGACACAAAATCTCTTGTAACAAGTTATGCCACCTGACTGTCTAAAGGCAGTCTGTCTTCAGCCAGTCAGAATTAATGCTTTGACATGTCATACCATGCAGATTTCCACAAAAAACCCAACACACTTAAGACGATTTAGACAGAAAAGCGCACAAAAATTATGTCTGAATAGTCACAGAGCACTTAAGGAACGTAGCACAATGCTCAGGAAAAGCAGCTACCTGAAAAACAGGGTGCAGCATAAAAGGTGTTTAATTTTATATGACACACAACATTTAGACTTCTGGATTAAGAGTATCACAATGTTCCTCAAAGGACATAAAAATTCCTTGTGGTTGTGATATTAAAGCGTACATAGGAAGAATTAAACACTATTAAATACTTGAATTATCAGAGTACCTAACAAATTAAATCAAAATAGGGCCTACTTCATAATGGGTGCAGCACAAAATAAAGCCAGTTCCTGAGATAATTACCTAAACTACTTGTTGTACTGCAAGAACTAGGCAATTAATATTGAAAGGGTGCTGTCTCCGCCAGAGGGAAAGATGCCACATAGTTAAGGATGTACAAGTTCATTTTCTATTGTGCAAGCCTTGTTTGGATTACTTGTTTCTATCTCATCTGCGTAAATTCTGTAAAGTTATCATTTAATTATGCAGCACATAAATCCCTGCATTTCTGTTGGTTTAAACTGTTGCAGTCAGTGCAGAGGAATTCATCTGTCTCCCTAGTAACACACACCTGATCCAGAAACTCGACTCGGGCACAGCAACACAGGCAGCAAAAGCAATTTGTTGAAGTGACTTTAAAAAGGCCTTTACCCATCAATGAAGGAAATCTGCTCCAAATGACTAAATTCACAGCCTCATGCTGTAAAGCCCCCCACACTCCAGCAATGTTCAGAAGCATTTTCCACCAATCTAAGACAAACTACTGCAGCCATCCTTCCTTGATGATGGTAAAAAAACAAACCAATTTTGTAATCACACCAGGAGTGGTGTTACAAAGGAAGTAACCTGGGACTAACTCAAGGCATCCCTGAGAGCTAACTCACCATACTGTGACCTGGTGGTCCTCAACCACCACTACCTGAACAGACCGTGGTGCAGGACAGTGCCATCCTCTGCCCTGACTGCTAATCATCACAGCAGCTCCAGCTCACAGCCCAATTCCCACATCAGGGGCAGTCATTGACCTCATTTTCCCTTTGCTGATGATGCCTGAATAAATACTGACAAATACTGCCGTTAGCATTCAGGCAGAACTTTCAAGTTAATGTCTCCTGACAATGAGGCACTGGAACAGGTTGCCCAAGAAAGTTATAAATGCTCCATCCCTGGAAGTGTCCAGGGCCAGGCTGGATGGGGCTTGGACAACCTGGTCTAGTGGAAGGTGCCCCTGCCCATGGCTGGAGTTTGAACTAGATGAGCTTAAGGTCTTTTTCAACACAAAGCATTCTGTGATTCTTTATCTAAAGTTAATTGAAAAGGGGATGGAGATACGAAAATCAGGCCAGGTCCACCCTGAGACCAAAGGCCATGCAATTCCTCATGCTGCCTGAAGGTGAACTTCTTCAAAGCTAACAGGTCCCCAGAAAAGATGCAGCAGAACTGCAATACACTCAGTACATCCAACAGTCCTCAGAAGTGACAGCACCTATTTTTACATATGTAGTTTGAAAAAGAACACCATCAGGGACCAGAAAAAGTTCAGAGGATTCTGCTTTATCGCTGGGAAGCTTCATACTAAGGCAGGACAAGCTTCTTCTAAACTCCCTAGTAAAACAGGGTTTTTTAATATGCAAATCTCTCCCCTTTAATCAGTCACAACAGATCTTCTAATCAAACTCTGCTCTGATACTCAAAAATTGAGCCTTTTTTCCCCTCCAAGAAACAAGAAGCTGCTCTTTCATCATTCAGCCAGTTAATAGAACAGACATTTTTTTCTTAGAAAGGAAAAAAGAAAGTAATTATTTCTTTCCCATCAACTGGTACACAGTTTCTCAGCAAAAATTCCTCAATTCAATTCTATTATTCCAACTCAGGACTTCTTCCCCAAAACTGTGCAGCAGAGTAGTTGCAAAAGGTAAGATGCTGATAATGATGACCATTCAGGATGTGAAAAACTATCTGTCAGGCAAACATTTGATGAATTAGTTTGGCAAACACAGGAAAATGTTTGTTCAACTCTCATTCTCTGAGTATTTACAACCCCTTAAAATTATCCCATACTTCATAAAATTAATTAGTTAAAAATCCCAATGAACCAATTTTTAAATATATGCAAGAACTCTAAAGCATGTTTTTCCCTTCTTCTATAAGTAGCAGCTGTCTTATTTATCTTTCAGGCTTTTTACTCCACACTGGGACTGTCTACACACAAACTTTGACAGAAGTGGGAGAATGTACTTTAAAAATAAAAGACTACATGCTTCAAAAATTGAAGATAATATCAGAAAATAACCTTTATTCAGAGCTATAACTTTCACATTGTTTTAAGCTTATCTCCATAAACACTGTTGGCTAATTCCATTTAACTAGAAAAAGCCAGGTTCCCTTCCAGGAAAATAAGGGATTAGCCTTCACTTACAAAAAGTGATTCTTTGAACTTTTAAATACAAATACGTATTTCACCTCCACAAGTACTTCCCCCTCCCCACCATCTCCCACACAGCTCCCATCTGTAAATGCTCTACTGCCTAGCAAATAAGACAAAAATAATGCCCTGCTGGCAGTCATGTGGCCAAGCGATAGCACATGAAATAACAGGTAATCAAACAACTAGTGAAACACCATAATGGCTACACTGCTGCAGCACAGTTTTCACACACCACCTGAGATATACAAAATACTCCGCTGGTATCACAAAGGTAGGTGGCATTTCCTTGAAATTATGCCATATTTTATGTACATATAAGTGTGTGTGTGCGCGCACATATATATAAATAATATATAAACCTAGCAAGATTCAGGAGTATTTAGGTATTTGTGAACCATAACAAGTGAAGCAAATAAAGATAACACCAGACCCCTGAGTAAGTGCAATCCCCTCCTCTCACAGTGCCTTCAACAATCCTTTCTACCACCCTCTCTTGGAGAAGACATTAAAGAAAAACAATCTGAAATATCATCAACTAAATTCACACACACCCTAAATGGATGAAGTCAGATTAATTCAAGATACATTACCTAACAGTTGGCTATCACCACAGGCTGTAACCTGACAGACAACTTCTCCCTTCCGCACCCTTTCCTTCTGGGTTACCTCTCCACTGGCTCAGCTGACCTGTGCAGTGTCAAACCAGACACAGGCTAAACGTCATGAGAAGGAAGGAACAGGGAAAAACAAAGTAAAGGAGAAGGAGTTATGGAGGGTTTCTAGTTCTCTCATACTCAGGTTCCTAACTTATAGATAGCAGATATGTATTGGCCTCTCTGTATCACAAGTAAAACCTGACAACTCCATGAAACACATAACCTGTAAAGAAAAAGAAAACCAACACATACAATGCTCATTTACACTGTAAAAAAAAAAAAAAAAAAAAAAAAAAAAGGCTCTCTTTAAAAACAGTCCTCTTTAAGAGCTTGACTTTCAGAGGACACAAAGGCAACATTTCCCAGACTTTGTTGAGTCTCAGGCTTTAGTTCAATAGTAACTTTGACTAGCACTCAAAACCTGGGAGTTTAATAAAAGAGAACAATTTTTTAAAAGATGACAAGATTAATATTACCTTTCCATTTCAAGAAATGGTAAAAAGACTACAAGATAAGAAGTAATGAATTTTCCAAGCGGGCCCAAGAAACTTTCAAACAGTGAAAATAAGGCACAGGATAATTGCATCAACGCTACCCACCTTACAAAGGTAATCTTTTCCTGTTTTCATATAGCAAATATTTTCTTTTTTTTTTTTTTTTAAAGCCTGTTTGGGTTACTTGTTATACATGAATTTTGGCCTATAGAACTGCTAAATTTTGCACTGAAAGGCATGCTTCCTTGTAAACAATTCAAGTTTTAAAGCCATAACACTTTTCATCATTGAACAAGGAGTGTTAAACTATCTGTTACATCTTATTGCCTTTTTCCTTGTTGTATAGCTTTGTCCAAAAACATCACTACTGCCCAAACTCAAGTTTGTTGCCTTTTATCAAGTGGCTAATGCACACTGGTAGGTTTTCTCCTACCAGTTGTTCAAATATGTTGCACTTCATGAAGAGAATAAAGTGCAAGTTTTTCCTTAAAATTGCCAAGACTGAATAATTTTCATGTGATACTGTATTTTCCGTCCATCATCTTCTGCTTAACCTGGGCTTATCCCATGTAAAAATAATTGCAACTCATTCATTTTTAATGTGATACACAATCTTTGTTACATTAACATCTAGACTTAAGCAATATTGACTATGTTAACTGACGAAACTCAACACTTGATTACAGCACTCCCTGCTAGTTAACTAAATAAAGCTTGTATGGAAACTTTTTTAGTTTTGTTCATTTCCAAAAGCAAAAGCATGGAGCATGGAAACCAAGAATTACAACATAAGGCTGATAAAGTATTTTAACTTCACATAATTTACTAGTGTTATATTTTAAGCTGGAGTCAGGAAGAGGGTAGAAATCTAACCCAATGACACAGTATGTGATAAACTAACTGTCTTTTGGCCACCAGCCTCCAAACTTTGGCACCACTGACAACTGCACAAAGACTTGAAATATGAGTTGGCAATTGCTGTTGGTGTCTGTACACAATTCCAACATATCAGCCACTTCTTTCATCAAGAATGAATATGCCATTTGTTTTCTGTAATTCCTGTAAATATTGTTGTGCCACTGACCAAGATTTCTTTTTTACAGAAAACCTGTATTTTCACAACTGAGTGTTCTGCCATGAGTGAACTGAACCATCTGTACATTCACGTAGGATGGACTAAGAAGAAGCAATCTGCATCCTATTGCAATAAAGTATAAATTTTAAATGCATTAAAATATGAATCTACCTTGGAATCCTTTTCCCCTCTACCTGGAAAAAGGATCTACAACCCTCTAAACCTGTTAATCATGCAGGCAATAGCATAGCAGCAACAGCAGGTCTTCACACTCTCACCAATTTAATGGACAGGTTTCAAAGGAAGGTTAGTAGTTCACTCAAGAGAAAAAAACCCTGTTGCTGCTATTGCCATGTTGTCACCACCCAATAGAGATTCCAAAAATAAGGTCTGCTTTACAATAGTTCAAGCCATACCTTTATGGTCTAAGTTTATCTCCATTTTCCTCATACTCGCCTCCTTTTCATTGCATTTCTCAATTTTTTGCAGTTACTTGAAAATTCTTATTTCACCACTTATTGTATTTGTTAAGAGAAATTTTATTCCACATTCTATGTACTGGAAGATATATCTATTCCAGAAAAAGCAGAAAGATGTCTTACATTTTTTACTTATACATATCATAAAGACCTGTAGAAATATTGCCAGATACATAAAACATGGAGTCTTATCTTCAGAAGTGTAATGGTGTCTCTTGCGTGCTGAATTAATATTTTAACAACTTTAAGTGCTATTTACACTCTGAAGTGCAAAGAAACCTAAAATGCCAGTGAATCATTTTCATATATTTAACATAAGTCTATCCTGTAATTCAGATTTTTGTCAAATCGCATGGCTAAAAGGCGATCTACAACTGCCTACCGTCTTCCACTTCAACCACAATACATGTTTAGATTACAGGAGTTCTATGCTTACCAAAACTTCCTATGATGAACAGCCTGTGAAACAGTGCCACTGTAATGGGGGCGCAAGTTTAACAAGTAAACCAAAATCTGTTTCACTTCAGACAAAGAAAATTTTCACGTGTTAATTAAGAAGGTGAAGACTTTGGTTTTAGGGGGGAAGGCTTTCTTTTTCTCCAAGAGTTTCATATACTGTCTCTGCTTCCTTTCTTCACTCTCTACAAAGGCATTGTTTAAATACAGCGTAAAAAGTAATACTCCTATGCATTTCTCAAAACCACAAAGGCAAACTTCTTGGAGAAACCAAGAATTTATTTTTTGGTGGCACCAACTTAGGATTTAAAAAGATTTTTTAAAAAGTCTTTGGGAAATAAGTTAGTATTTCTACCAAAACAACTTCTTCCTTCTCTCAGACTATACTAATGACAAAACTCTGAAGAGGAGTCTTGCTCATCACAACCCTCCCACAGGTTAGCTCCCATACAAATGATGGTTCTCTATTATCACTGTTTTTCATTATATTCCAGCATTACTATTGACAATTTTCACATTAAATGCCACCCACATTCAGCTGACAAACCACGTGTTATTTCTCTGGCAGAATTCCTGCCGAGGAAAGTACTCCACAGTCCGCACCATGGTAGGTAAGTTTCTAACTTCTCCCACTGGCTTCTGCTTCCAGCATACTGTTTCCACCTACAGAGTCCCTTTTTTCACTTAATACAAAAAGGAAATTAGAAACTAAAGTACTTCAACAAGAATTCCACCCCAAGCTCTTACTACCCGGCCATTTAACAAACTCACTTCACAGCCCTGTGGCAGGCAACAGATGGAAGAGTAGCCACCTTCATTTGCCTCCTGCAATTCTGCTGGCCAGCTTCTGCAGGGCAGAGTCCTTGGCCCTCCAGAGCATGACTTTCCATCACACTCAAGAAGTTCCCTACCAAATCCCAGCCCAGGTTCTGTCACCCACAGCTGCCAGAGACAACTCCTCAAGTCAACCTGCTCAGGAACTCCTTTTCTGTTGCAAAAGAAGCTGGGGATATGTAAAAAGGAAAAGCAACTCCAGCCAAGAGGCTATCATGGTAAATGAAGATCAGAAAAAAACAGGGTGTGGAAATCAGAGTCTGAGGTTCAAAATCAACAGCCACTCAACTTTACACTTGGAGTGGCAGAGTGTTGCTCTACAGCTGTATGAAGTTAAGCAACCAGTACCAAAAAAGGCTGCAAGTAAATGTTTTCATCAGTTACTGGAGGCTTTACAAAAAGGAAAAGCTAAAAAAAAATTATTAAGAAAAACCCAGTAAGTTTTCACAGATATACATTTGCAGCTATATATTGGCTGCAAATGTTGAAAGCAGAACATGGCAAAACCAGTTTAAATATTTTTTTTTTTTTTTAAAGAAGCCAAAACTGCATACAGACAGCCTTATACTTTTTCTTCCTCCCTTTTCAAGTGGTAGATATGCCTCTTTCTTGTTTTGTTATTGATTTAGAAGAGCTAAAGATCAGGGGAAAGCAGCAGATTATGTTTAAATATAAAGACAGCATCTGAAAAAGAACAAGGCTTTAAGTTTCACAATGCTCTAAGAATAACATTCCCAACTTTTCTCCTCCTACCCTCTATTATTCTGTGTGAAATAATCACATATTGCATACGGTCATTAATCAAAAGCTTCTAAAAGCTTTTCACAAACAGCTAGTTAGGCCGTACAAAAGAATTAAATTTTCCATCTTTCCAAACAAAGAGGAATCACAGACAGGGACTTGATCCAAGACAATCTCATGTCCCAGCCAGAACCTGTGTATCTGTTCCTCACTCCTATGCTGCCTGGTGCTCATCTGGCTATCCTTTCCAATCTTCCTCATTCACTACATGCTTTTAAACATACATCTTAAACCCATTTAACAGACCAGCCTAACTGCAGAGAAACTGTTCTTCAAATAAGCAGCAGGGTTTTCTTTGTATTAGGACCAAAGCATATTGCATAAAGCACTGTAATTGCATCTGAACAACAGTACTGCTAAAAACCTGCCTGCCTTAAACATGCTGTTGAGCCCAACAATGCACGTTGAGATCTGCAGGAACTAAGCATGCCATGAAGCTTCATGCCATTAGCTTCACTTAAAAATAAAGTTAAGATTTTAGCCCCTTCCTTTCCTTGAAAGCCTACCACAATGAGAACACACCTGTACAACAGACCAACCCAGGCTCCATTTCAGCAATACTCTGATGAGTATTTGGGAACTTTAAATGCCCCTTCCAACCCAAACTGTTCTATGAACCATTCTACTACTAATCAATCAACAGTACTTAAAATGAATAATTAGGAACATCAAACCCATCCCCCACATGTGAAATTTGTAGGAGGCAAAGGTTAAATTTTGAAAACAAGGCACTTTGCTTCCATTATATGCGGAGATGACAATAGCATGTCTTGAGGAAGACAGCAATGTTGGTGGTCACATTGTGCCCTACACAGCAAGCATTTGAAGGAAAGCTTACTCAATTCAGAGAAAAAAAGAGGAAAAATCTAACCAAACCTCACTGTGCAAATCCAAATTCCAAGTATACTGGCTTTGTACACCATCAGTTTAGATGAACATATTAATATCCCAAACCATTTGCTTACAGCCAAGGATGACATGAGAGAGACTTATATTAGTAAGACAAAATCAGCCAGGCAGGTTAGGCAAAGAGACAAGCCTGCCTATCTTACAGAGACAGCATTCACACAATCCATGCGGCTGAAATTGGGAAGATGGGAAGGGGGAACTACTTGGTGGTGGGATAAACACGGGGACTTTTTCAAAGACAGCTCTGGTCTGTCTCTATATGGTATTTTTCTCTGAGAATTAGACAAGTCATACTGCAATGGCATGCACCAACAGGTGTAGACTTCTTTCTCACCTGCACAGAGGTATAAAATGAAGAATTATAAGGTAACTCTAATGAAAGTATCCAGCAGTTTAAACCACTTCACATCTTCCCTCCCCACCTCTATAAAATTTTCTCAAGAGAGGCAGAAAGTAACCTCTAATAAAGCTTTGTATACACAAACTCCTTTTCACTATAATGTTTTATACTTTAAAGAAGAACCACATGCCTGTAAGTAATTTACCAGATATTAAACTTAAAATTAAAAGCAACACCCTTTTCTTTATGGTGACCTGACAAAGAAGGTGAACAAATAAAAACTTCAAAAAACGCATAATAAAATTTACAACATTCATTACACTACAGTCCAAGCTATTATTAAATAGCTAGCATTGCAGCTGAAGATGCAATATACCCTCTGAGAGTTTAGAAATACTTTTGTAATAACTGAAATGCACTTGAAACATGGTAAAACATAAACCCAAGGAAACAAGAACTGCTTTTAAACACAAGCATCTCAGAGCAAACCAAAGCATCCAGTCCTTATTTCACTCTTCACTGCTCCTTATCTATTCACAGGTAGACTCTCAGAATCCTATAGAAATTACATTTAATTATGACTGAGCAAAAGCAATCCTCTTGCCTCCAGATCCAAAACAGGCAGTAATTTTGCCAGCAAAATGTCTGTTATAAATACTGGGGGGGGGAAAGAAGCAATTGGTGCCTTTCCACACCAACAGAGTGGCCAGATGATCCTGTCGATACCATGCAGAACTCACTTTAGTCTTTTCAGGTCAGTGACAAACTAAACTCAAGATCCTCCTAAACCGAGACACAAAACTATGAATTCCTAATGACAGAGTGCATTCAGCACCAGTGACAGAGCACATCTCATTGCCATTTTTTAAATAGAAAAAGAATACATTATGTTCACTAAGGCAATAATTATAAGCATCTGCACCAAGCTCACAGTAGCACTCATGTCTACGCTCTGGAAAGTTATTTTTAGCATATTCATTTAGAAATCATCTCTACCTTTTCTATTTAACAGCCAAAAAATGTGCTGATCTGTATCAACCACAATATTTGGTTATCTAAGGGTCTGGACAAACAAATGCCAGCAATTTACTTCAGAAAAAGTAATCTTAAGGGATTTTTAAATGAATACGAACAGTAAGAGAGCTAAGTCAAGTTCCACTCCACAATTACTCATTCCAATGAACATGTGTTGACATTTTTCAGCATATGGCCTTTTTTCTAAAGCAAAATCTTAAGTTAAATTTCACGTAAGTGACTTAAAACTGTTTCCCAGCACTTCTGCTTTACTGTTATCTCTAACCAACACAGGACTGTAAGATTTCCTGATAACCACCTATTTAGAAGCAAGGAATAAAGAAACTGACACAAACCCAGAAGAAATTCTGCCACTTTTGCTTTCTAACTGAGCATACTTGATGTCTAGAAGAAGCTCTACTGAATAGCCTGGTTTATTTTTTTTTCTAGAAGTACAAACAGGAAAGGAGGAGGATACACATCCGGAATTACCAGAACACTGTTGCACCCTAACCCGGTCACACAAAGCCCCAATACAAGAGCCTCTTTCCCTTAACAATACTTACATGTTGTGACTCTGTCTGCTTCACACCTTTCTCTTCCGCAGCTGATGTGTGCCCAATCTGAATATCCCCCAGTCTAACACACTACTCATTTCAGAAATATTTGCTAATTTCACATTTACCACTGGTTTTAGTTGAACTCTCATTTCAAAACATCTGTGATGAACAGCCCAACAACTCACCGTCACATCTTTTCATCATAAAATAGAAAGTGTGAGAATATTACATGCAATAGCAATCACAATACTGATGAGAAAGTATAGCAATCCACAGATGTAACCAAATACAGGACATCCTTTCCATAAGGAAGCCAAGGAACAAACAAGTTACACAACGCATTTTTTAAAAAGCAACATCTAGCTAAGGTGCAATACAGTAATCTTTTACAAAGTTATGGCAAACAAAATACCAAACAAGAAAATAATGAATGAAATATGCAGAAAACGCTGTGCGCTTTTTGAAACTAATTGTGATTTTGATAGTTCCTTTATGACCTTTACTTGAATACATTCCCTCAAAAAACATACTGTAACTAGCACAAATAGCTCTTTCAAGCTGATATACTTTATCCCTATTTAAAATGAAAAACAAATTTCTTATTTTTTTATTTTCTATTTTATTTGTGCAAGCCCTGTCAGCCAACACAGCTTTTTCTTGTCTTGCAGAGTTTTTTATATCAAAAAAAAAAAAAAAAACACCACACCAAGCTATCATAGTTTTCTGCTTTCTGAAAATACTGATCAGATACAGAAGGGAAGTTGATGCAACAAAACTCATAAAATAGTTCAGATTGCTTTGATAAAGGATAAAAAGGAAGGAAGAATGCTACTCGGAATTTGGAAGCTTTTTTAAAAAGATTTTAGAACACATTTGAACTCATTAGGCTTTACGTAGCTGGATTATAATATTAAGATGAGCAAAAGCAAATCTCTGTGACACCGTAAGCAGTAAAATACTGAAATTTCACTACTGCATTAGGACTACCCAACACTGCACTGGTTGGCAGAAGATGCTCCATCTCAGCCACGCAATCTCAGTCCTCCCTTGTGTCCACACTACTATGTAGTAACCAGCAAGCTAGACGACTTTGCTGCTCTGAGACGCAAAAAATAAATGTAGTCAAAAAAAGAAAGCCTGCTCAGATCCATGACCTGGTGTGACTCACTGTCAATATGCCAATCTAACAATACCGTTCCAAGGAAAGCGAGTATAACACTTCAGCAGAAAGAAACTATGTAGCAGCAGTGCAATTTTGGTTTGCCTCCTTGACAAAAGCCTCAACCTTATGGTGACGCATGGGACTCTGTTTTACCTTTTGCTGAAACCAAAACTACACAGAACATTCTCCAACTGCACGCACTGTGGGAGTTGTCTTTTGAACATGATGTACATTTAGAGAATTTCAGGACTCAGTTCTGCAAGCTGCTACACGGACCAAATCTCACCTTCAATACAGGTTTTAATTTCAGAACTCTTTGCAAAATTTAGCTGAATTACTTTTTTGCTTGTGGTTTCAGAACAATGTGTTTCTACCACCAGGGAAATCAGTATCTGTGCTAGAAAACTATGCAGTAGGAAATGGGATATTTAATGAAAACATTATATTCTCAGACATTTCAAATCCCATTGCATTCATGAAATAACTTTCATGATTTGCCCTTCACCCCGTCTTTTGTGGTCACAAACTTTAAGGGCCTTATACAATGACCACAAAACTTGGGTCAAGGAACACAGTGACTTCAGTACTATTCCCCCTTGAGGTACAAAACCAAATACTGAATTGCAAAGCACCTGGTAACTCTAAAATTCTAATCGAAGACAGAAGGCAAAGAACTTAAAAGAACTAATACTATTTACTTTCAATATTTAATGCTTACTCAGCACACTTACTGAAATGCTTAATTTTGTTTTATTTTTGAAAGATACTACCACAATTTAAAATGTTTTGGAAATTATTACGGGGTCTACATGTGAAAAAACACCCACCAAGCAACCTTTATTTTTCACTATGTATATACTGAAGGACTAACTTTATTTTTAACATATTCAGTATTGTTGTTTTTTCCTTCCACTTTTTGTGGCTTAATCTTGGCATCAAAAAATTCCATCCAAAGGATGGCATTCTTGCCGCCAAGCCACATACACTTTTTGGCAGGCTACAAAGAAGTCAGTGCTCCTCACAAAGCAGCTCTATGCTACATGGGGACTGAAGCCAATAAAATATTACCCCAAACTGAAGCCAAGTATATAAGATGTATGCAAACATCAGAATCCATACCCTGAAAATTAATTTTTCTTGATGCGTAATAAAGTCTTTAGGCCTTGTAACTCAAAATAAATAACTTAAAAACAGGGTGTGTGTTACCCCACCCTATTTTTCACTGGAAAAAAACCCACTAAAGAATGAAGATACAATAAACACTCACAGTGAACATGAGCAAAAATAGACTGATGATTCCAATGCTAGATATTTCTCTCTCACACGCCTTTAAGTAATTATTGGTTTCAAAGCTCTTTGTCTATACTTTGACATTGGAAACAGATGAGGAATTGTATCTTGAGCAGAAGGAAAGATTGGTTCATAAAAAGGATAAAAAGAACAGTGCCAGAGGTCTGTGCATTCAGTTTCTCCTTTACAGATGCATAAGAAGTGATAAAAGTTTTACAGCTCATCTTTTGCAGAGTAACATACTTCTGACAGGACCATTAGTAGCACGGTATAGAAGCATTAAACTAAATATGCTAAGAGACACACCGTCTTCCATTTCCTCAAAAGCTGATCTCCTGAAATCCAGTACTTCTATGCAGCTGCAAGCCTAAATCATAGCTCAAGATATTAGATGGACTTTGTTACTCAGATTTCTATAACCAGACACTTTTCAGGAACTAATGGACTTGTTTGATGAAACAAGTTCATTAACCAGGCATGACAGTAAACAACCATTATACGTACAGTATGCAGCAATTCTTTTGTAGAGTATGAAGATCATAACCACTCTAAAATACTCATATATACATACATTAAAAATTATGTATGCTTATAACACATTATTACAATAATATAGAAGCTGGTCTTGGTGGAATAACGTTTACCACAGGACCTAAGTTCTCAAGTTGTTCTGCATTGCTTCTTGTTTCTACCATTCTTCTAGGAACTGGTAGGAAAAATAAATTCTTTTCGATAATTACCTCTGTGGTTTAAAATTCGTCACTGGTTTTTATGCACCCATAAGGTAAATGAAGCTGGATCACACTAATTGGTTCCAAAAGGTCTTCTACCCCTACTCTACATAGTAAAAATAGTTACCATGCAAAATATCAGACTGTGTCCCCACAAAGAGAAAGCAGGCATTTATAAACTAGGGCAATAAATAAAAGCTCAACACACACGTTAATGGCCACCGCAGTTGTATAAAGCAATAAAACAGTCTTCTGCTCATTATCCCTGTAGAACTGTCATCAACTCAAAGCTTCCTTGTTTAAACATCTATATATTTGCATGAAATTATGTTGTGGTAATAAGCGGACTTCAAGGGTGGCAACATTCCCTCCCACCCCCCACCCCCACCCCCCAAGGTAAGCTTTCTGCTTTTGAATTACATTTCTTAAAAATTCAGTGAAAAACCATTACCATATTTTGCAAAACACAAGGTAAGACATTAGTCAGTTTACAAGTGTACAGTCACAAATAAAAGTCACTATGACACATCATTCAGCTATTTCATGCCCAAAAGATACATTTGAAAATTGCCCCTCAGAAATAAGAAAAACTTTTTGCAGAGAAAATTTCAAATAAAAAAATTCACCTACCTCAGAAATGCAAACTCTGAAAAAATGAAACAAGTCTAAAATTAGAATTCTTATTACCAGTATTGATCTCAACACAATTTTTTATGGAGTATAACGAAAACTACAACAAATAATCTTTGTCAGGATAGCACTGTTCTCCATCAATTGGTCGTAGCAACAAAGCTTTGCTTTTAAACCCATCTGATAATAAAACCTTTCCAGAAACCTGAGAATACAATGCTAGTTTTTCTTCATGTGTCAGTAGGGCTTAGTATAGTACATAGGTGAGACCCTGAAATATCGAACAGCTCTGCTCCTGACTTTATCTTCACGGGTAGAGTCAAGTATGCTAAGGAGGCTTTCAATTTTATGATTTTTAGATGCTTATAATTTTTTCCTTAGTGGACTACTTCAAATACATTTCAGTAAAAATCACTATTTTCTGTTTTAGCAACTTCCTAATTTTAGAATCTTACAAGCTATCCCTAAGATTTCATATGTTGGTTTAGAAGGTTAAAATCCTACACTAAATCTTTCAACCCCAGTAGCCAACTACAACTTGCCAAGGGAAGCTCAGAAATAGAACCATTAATTAAATAAACACACTGTTCTGCACCAGGCAGCCCACAGAGATTCAGCTCCAGTGTTAAACCTCATATAGTGTCAACTGCCATGACCGCGTAGCTGGTGAGGCTTGATCTCATCTACAATTAAAATGTACAGACATTATATTTGTTATCTTCAATGTGTCAAGGATGTCTTAATATTCCTAGAATTAATTTCAAGATATTTTTATTGCCAAATCCATTAACTAATGCCTTCCTCATCCACAAAAAACTTACTAAAATTTCTTTACTGGCACACAAAACTCCAAGTGAGAAGAAAAGTCTTCTTGAATATAGTTTCAAAATCAGTTTTGTTTTATTATAGCCTACTACACACAGTAACATGGAATACTGAGATAATACTGCTTCTGGTTTTAAAACTCAGATTATCATAGAAGTGTAATGCAAAAGTAATTACATCAGCTAATTACAACAAAAATACATTTAAGTTGTTCTTTTATCAGTAAGAGCCAGTATAAAAAATAATTAATACTATAGTTGTAATGTAGGTTAGTCATATCAAACTCTACTTCCTCCCCCAACAATTAACAAGAAATTAACAGCAGAAAGTAGTACCATTCTTTCCAGAACAGAGGAGAAGGTAGGGGTTTTCCTGCTTAAAATAAGCATACATATGCAAATATATAAATATTCATCAAAGACAGTACAGCTTTGTTCAAAATCTAGAAATAGCATGTAATTCCCTAAATTCTCCCAGATTACCCAAAACTGCTCCATTTCAAGTAATAATGGCTTCCAGATAATTTGGAGGGACCATTATTAACTTCCCGGCTGAAGTAGTTTACAGATTAATTCCATTTCCTTACAGTAGCCAATTCACAGGTTAACTTCAGTTCCTTAGGGTCAGCTTGCAGTTTATGGTCAGCCTGCAGTCCACATGTCACCTCTCTGTACAGAAGTTGTCATGACTAATAACTAGCATCAGCAGAGCAGGTCAGTAGCAATAAAGAAAAGAACCCTATAAGCACCAATTTCAAAATAAAAGGCAGATACAAGAGAGTGAGTACTTAATTGTGGAAATTTACCTGCATAAGCTTTTAGGTGGGTTTTTGGAAATTGTTTTCCCCACTTTCATACTACTAAAATGTTCCAGTACTGTATGTAAATTTATCTTTTACCTGCAGACCATCTTGTCTATGAAAGTTAAGGCAGATTCTCAGAACTGCTGTTGAACCTATCTTGGTATGGAATATCAAAAGTAGTAAAGGGCAAGCAGTAATCAAAAGCATAAAGCAGGTAAACTGAAGGCATTCAAGTGCACAGAAGAACAACATGTCCTGTTCATTTCCCACCTTCCTCACACTTCATACAAAACTATATTGGGTCGCTGCACAGCAATTGTATGATCTGGTACATTTTATGGAAAATGCCATTCTGTGTTTTAGCACTTGAGCTGCATCAAAAAAGAGTTTGATTGATTCCTTAAAGTGCAGAAAAACTTAAATAAAAATGTATGCTTGCTGACCATCTGCAACAATGCTGTGGGATACCTGAATTCATTTCAAGGTAACAAGACTGTTAAAAGAAATTCCATGGGAACACAGAACAATGAAAAAAGCACTGTTATACTACAAAAGATTTCCTTAGTCTATTACTGAGCAATAATTATGTTTTGGGAGCACACTTTGAGAGATCAACATATATATCTTCTCCATCAGGCACTACTTTTAACTACAGCAGCACCCAGAAAAAGAAGACTAGATGCTTTGGTAGAAAGCAATGCAGCCATTGACCACAAAACAAAGTCATTCTTTGGGTAAAAGTAAAAGCAGCAAGTGTCCCCAGTATTCCCATGATTTCACACCCATGAACAAGTCAAAAAAGGAGGATTTTCTCTTTGGGGATACCAACACGAAACTTGGGAGGATTTTGTTGGTTTATCTTGCAGTCACATAATTATTTTTTGTGCAATACAAGAGAACAGACTTATCTCGGAAGCATCACAGAGCGTCATTCTGTAATTGTAATTAACTTTCAAAAGCAAAATGAACTTACACAAGTATTAACACCCATGAAACGCTAATTACATTAGGATTATGACTTCTCAGAACATCACTTGAGAATTAACATGTATCATTCAAGACACTACCAGAAACAACTTCACTCATGTACTACTTCACAAGCATATTTGATGTTTCGGAACCCTAGAGGCCAGCCAATAGATTTCCTTTTTCACGTTTCATATTAGTCCCATAAATACTTCTAAAGAAAAACAGACTAGAATTATTCTACGCATCTGCCTCTTGCTAAGTTGTCGTGGTTTAGGCCGTAAATCAGCCACGCAGTTTGCTACATGGAGAATCGAAAGAATGCAACTCCCACAGG
>JAOEHX010019171.1:0-11703 GCA_025448015.1 Bolborhynchus lineola
TGTCCTATGGCTACATTCTCTGATGAAGAGTAACAAGGACTATTTTTTTAGATTCTAACTAATTTCAACAGTTAATCAGAAGATTAGGTGTATATCATCCTATACTTCAAGCTAAACTGACAGTAAAACAAGAGTGTCCCAGAGATATTTCAAAGGCAGAATAATTTTTAAACCCCAACTGCAACAGTCAATGAAACACTGGTAATACCATACAAGAACTATACCCTTTGCACCGACCGAGAAGTGTCCACTAGGATCCAGCTTTTACAGACAATAGAAAACCTCTGTAATTTACATAAACTGAGTTTGAATTAATTCTTAATGATTAGGCACAAAATAGCAGCAAAAATACTTCAGGCTGAGAAGTAGGCATGTGTCCTGGGTTCAGCAGTAGCAGTCATTTTTCCCCTTCTTAGTAGCTCGTGCAGTACTGTGTTTTTGACTTTTGGCCTGGGAGTAACGCTGATAACAACGATGTTTTCAGTTACTGCTTAGAATGTTTAGTCTGACTAATGACTTTCCTAATCTCATGCTCTGTCAGGGAGGAGGGGAAGCCAGGAGGAAGCAGAGACAGGACACCTGGCCCAAACTTGCCAAAGAGGTATTCCATACCACAGCATGTCATGCCCAGGATGGACTATGGGCAGGGACTCAGAAGAGGGCAGTTCACTGATGGGTTGCGCTTGGTATTGAGTGGTGAGCAGTTGTATTCTCCTCGCTTGTATTTCCCTTGTCATTATTATTACTGGTGGTAGCAGCAGTGGTTTAGGTTATACCTTAGTTAGTGGACTGTTCTTATCTCAACCCATGGGAGTTACCTTCTTTTGATTCTCCATCCTATCCCCATCCTCCTGGGAGCTGGGGGGAAGAAAGAGAGGGGAGGGAGTGAGTGAACTGTGTGAGAGGCTTAAACCATGACAGCATGTTTAGTAAATGAAGTGCCAACAGACCCTCATATCAGAATAACAGGTCTACACACACAGCATTTCTAATTAACAGGTTTTATAAAATAGGATGTTTCTGATTTATACTGATATATTTGCTTTAAGCAACCACAATTCAGGGGAAAAGATTGGGAGAAAACAGAAAGGAACGTGGTGTATGTGTTCATGTTTATGATTCACAGATGATTAAACAACCTGTCTACCACTTCACACGGTGCAATTATTTATCACACACTAGTGTAAATCTAATAAATACACACAGACATAAGACTCACCAGATCCTACCTTTGAAAAAACAAATCTATAAACGGTGATGGAAACCTTTATACTTTGCTGATAAGTTTGCTAGCCAGCAAGAGATGGCATATTAAAAAGACTGAAAACTAAACTGAAAAGGACTAGAAGCAAAATCTCTCTCTTCACCTGCCCAAATAACATTCACCTACTGCTCCTTCAGGTCCTTTCCTGATTTAGAATTAAAACTGAAATAAATTGGAATTTATATTATCCTGATTTAAAAATAACACTATAAAGAGTTTTTAATAACTAATTCACAAATTTCTTGTAGGTTGCTCAGTTTGTATTCTTTCAGACAAAGCTAAGATGTTAGTGACAATATATTCAAAAATATTCTTTACTGTTTTGAATGTTTAATATTTCTATTAAATTCTTGTTTAGAGCAAACAATGAGATATTTATTCGGATTTAAAACCCACTGCAAGTAATAGGAGAGCTTACAAACATCTCCATGAACTTCTGCTTAGGTTCTAAACGAATGAATCAAAACAAAGTCCCCGGTGGCACACTTAAAGCATAGTAAAAGTTGAACTTAATATATACATCCTACACATACCCCCAGAAATTTTTAAGTAGTGATAAAACAGAACTGCACTTGCTATCAGTATTTCCAGAAATTTTTTTATCAAAAATAAAGATGCCACCAACCCTAGTAACAGTTTTTTTTTGTTTTGTTTATATATATTTCTGACACAAAGTAGATATTCATTAAATATATCCACAGAATGTAAAGCAAACCACCACTCCTATTTAAGTTCTGGTTTACCAAGTAAAAAGGTATTTTCAGTCATTGTATGAGAGAAAAAGGAAAAGAGATGGGGAAGTTATCAAGTGAAAATCTGTTAATAAACAACATTTAATATAAATATTTCTCTCCTGTGATCTCTGCATCTAGTCTGCACACAATAAGGGAGGATAAATGTCATGCATTTTTCTCTCTGAAATGCTGTTCCAGGTGGTATTTGTTGGGAAAAAAGGCTATTGAGAGGTTGTAGGGAAGAACAGTAGCTTTTTTAAGACTTTTTAAAGCTTAAATTTAAAATTAAGAGGGGTCTTCTAATTTAATGTTAATATCATTTTTATGCTGCATTTCTTTTCTTTAAAGCAGTCATCAGTGAACTGGAAAATCACTGTTGAAGCTCTCTGCCATGTTCACTATAATGCACTACTGATGGTACACTTTGTGTGAATAAACAAAACCAGTCTCCGTTCTACATCTTTCAAATCATATATTGTCTCTCAGTGGGACATGAGAAAGGAAAAAAAAAAACAAAACAAACTTTAAACGGCTTTGTGAGAACACTCAATATCAGCTTTGAGAGGTCGTGGCAAACTGGAGGCTTCTGATGACTGGAAAATGCCAATCATCACATTCATAGGCAGAAGGCATTTACAGGAGTTGTATGCTGAGTCACCCCAACCTCACTTTCTGGAGAGTAATGAAGCTAGTCTAAGAAGAAATCACTTTCAGGCATATGATAAAATCATGACTGGGTACAACCAGCATGACTTACCAAGGGCAAAGGGTATATAATAAACTTAACAGCCACACCTGATGAGATGACCAGCTCTGTGAAGAGGAAGAGAGCAGCAGATGTAGTTTAACTCTTGAAAAGCATTCAGCACAGTATCCAATAGTATCCTTGTAGCCAAGCTGGAGATGTAAATATACTTGTGAGACATGGAAGTGGGAAGAAAACTGGTTGGGTCACTAGGTCCAAAGGGTTATGATAAGGATACAAATGCATCTGGGATCTGATAACTAGAGGTGGGAGATTACCTATTAAATGGATCTCTGATAGCAATCAGTGTTGCTATGTATGAAATATCTGGTATTTGTGGTATTTTTATTTCCCTTTTCTACTTTAGTGTTAAGTGTTCATTAGTGAATACAAATGCTGGTATCTCCTTAATATCAGAATGAGCTCAGAACTTCTGAGATAAAGTAAAAATGCTTAATGGAAATTCATGCTAATACATTTTCCTAGCAAGTGGAAGTAAATGTAACTCTATAGAAAGCTATCTTTAATATAAGCAAAGAGGATAGATTATTTTTGTAATCAAAATTTTATTAAAAGATACCTAAAATAATCTCAGGAATTATGCCACCAGAAAGTTTTAAATATTATTCCTAGCATTTTATTTCCTTTATTACCAAGAAATGAAGAAACTTCTTTGCCACTTCAAGAGCATACAAAAATGTAGAGGCAAATTTTATTTGCTCTTAATGCTCTTTCAAGGCAGAGAATTAACAACAGTCTGTGAATATATCATGCAGGCTTCTTTCATATGCACAAGAACATTTTGAAAATACACACCCTCTGGCAAAAAAACCCAACCCAAACAACACATCCTTAGAGGACAGATCAGACTTGTTTTCAAGATTTTCATGTATTATAAAGGAAATCTTTAATTCTATTCCATTTCTATTCCTCTATCTAGGATGTTGTGAAACACTTGAATCAATGCATCCTGGCAAATTAACAAACACACTTGTGTTTCATGCCTGAAAACACTCATGTTAATCTATATTTATGGCAAGATGTTCCACCTCCACACACTTGGTTTTCACAGGTGGCCTTAAATATGTTGATAACATTAATTGTTCCTATTGTCAAGTCAAAACCTCTAATCTGCGAAAGTACATGCTTGACTTCTTGTAAGTACCACAAGAGCAGAAGCCTCTTGTTTTTCTTCTGAGTGTAAAAGCCCTTGAGAGAATTTCTGCTATTACAGATGACCCCAAGACTACAATATGCAGTTATGTTGTTTTATCTGTCTTGTTCAAAAGCAAAAGTAAATAATTTACAATAACTGATGTTACAAAAATGACTGCTAAGGAAAGATGGATTGTTTCAACTTAGCTTGTTTTAGAATCACCTTTCTCAGTTATTTACATGTGAAAGCTGAAGTACTTCAAAATGAGTTTGGAAATCCTGTGTTCTACCCCTTTAAAAAGCCACTTCCAACGTAAGTCCAACACAGTATTTGTCTGTAAATTAGTTATTTTTTTGATGAGTGCATTTTGACCACATTAATCTAATTCAGTGATTTTTCCAACAAAACACTCAGAATTTAAAGCTATTTTTTCGTTGAAACATCTGCATTGTGAAAAATTAAATAAAATTTGTAAAATGCTAAAGAAGGTCTTAGAAACTGAAAGTTGGTGTCTGTGCATTTACTATAATGCACTGATCGATCTTAAAAGGTGCAACAGGAAGAAAGCTATACTACAGGTAGATGCTCTTCTGAAGGCAAATGCAACCAACCTAGGTCTACTCTATTTCAGTGTGTCCAGCCAGCACTGTCAAGTGCTCCATACCTGCAGTGCTCTTGCCAGATTAAATGAGAAGATTCTCATGCCATTCTGAGATTAATCTGTACTTTGCAGAATAAGGCTCTAAATGGTATTTGACTCAGCAGTCATCACCCAGTAGAAAAGGATTTGGCCACTACAGAAAGCCAGCCATGATTAAATCTGGGTTATGTGTCACCGATAAAGTTTAAACAAGCCTTTCATACACATTCACACAATGTAAAGCTTCTGATATAGATCCAAAATAAAAATTGCTAAAACCTGGCAGCTGTAAAATTCATTTAATAAACTACATCTCTAAGATTTGTGGCCAAATTTCCAGCCACATTTTCAGAGTAGAATTTGACTGAATAGTTAAGCAACAAAAATGGTCATGCAGCATCTGTGGGGAAGCATTAGTGTCTCTGAAAATAATTATGGTTGTGCTTTAGTAAAGTACTTAGGATGAGATACAAAAAGTGGATACTTAGATATCTTAAAATACATCATAAGATTTTAAATGTCCTAAAACTAAAAGAAAGCTATGAAACCTCAAGGACTAACCACTTCACATACCTAAATTCTGGCAGAAAGCTTAGTCAGGAGTCAAAGTTCTCTTCTCCCTTATATTCTGAGACACATGTTCTTAAGCTGAGCATCCACTACTTATCAGAAACCCACAATTCACAAACATGTCATGTCGCACACAGGCTTCTTTAAGAGCCAGTCTAATGGGACAGCGTCTGTTTTCAGCATTCACTGACAACTATTTGGCTGTCACGTAAATCTCATCAACAAACTTGTTCTCTGAATCGTTGTTTACCAGATGCGTACAATGCCCTGTTTTATAACCACACACAATAGAAGTTCCAAAGTTGCAAGGGGACTTTTTACCCAAGGTTGCTCAAATTCCTGTCTTCCAAGTGAAGACTAAGTGTCTAATGGCTAATTTAACATGGAAGGCAAAGAAAAGCTTTTTCTAGCCCTCATGCTGAAACTGTGCTAGAAAGGATATATTTCAGAAGGTACTGAAATATATAAAAACTAACCACAAGAGAGAAAGAAAGGCTAGGATGATCACTTCAGGTTTACAGAATTGCCTATGTTATTTTTAGATCTATGTAACACTGAGACATGATCATAATAGCTCTTCAGGACCAAACTTAATGAGCTCAGCATTAGATTGACAAGCTGCTTTTGAAATTCAGGGCATAAGTCATGTCTCAGTAAATATTTCAGGATGCTTCTGGACCTCACTGCAAATACAAAGTGGCATCTCACTTTGTGACCACCACTTAACAGATGTCAGCAAAATGCTGAACACTTCAGACAATACCTTCAAATAGTAATGCAATGATGACCAATCAGAATTCCCAATGAAATACCTCCCAGGGACATAATTAGTTGCACTATGAGGACAGCTTGAATCTTTCTCTGAAGTACCCAGTACTGCTGACTAGAGATAGGATGCCATTCATGACCGCCTTTTATTCTGCAACATAATTCTTAGGAACTGGATATGGAATTCTCCAGAGATGATGTGGGAGGAACCCAGTAACAAGAAGGCATCAAATAACAGATAATACAATTTAGTAAATATTATTTGCAATACATTTTACATGATGTAAACAAAACTAAATTAAAATACAATATAACAAGCAGAGAAAACTCATTTGGCAGACAAGATCCTTCAAAAGACAGTATTCACAGTGCTCAGAAAAAGCCTACCAATTTGAAGCAGATAAGTAAGGACTATTATCAGAGGGATAATAATCATCTCATACTTATGCATGCAGCATAATGAACGGAATAGCACAATAAGGCAGATACGTTAGATTAGCATAATTTCACTCCACTATTCAAATGTGTAAGTTGGAAATGTTTTTTTGTTTCAATTACTGCTTTTCTCCATGGGTTTTAAACATTTTATTCAAAATCCTGGCTCTGTTTTATTTTAGTTTTAGCTCATTATCTGCAATTACCATCTACCTTGCCTCTGTTTTACCCATGGAAACAGCCTTCCAATCCATCCCAACAGTCTTACTGGCCATGATAGGTCACTACATACATTGACTAGTAATATCTTTATGATATTTCAGATAGATATTATAAAATGTTTCCCCATTTATTTATGTGGTTGTATATTTAACTTGCTTTGACTAAATGCTCCCTCTGTCACAAATACAGTGTTTGGAGCTTTAAGAACTCTTTCATAATATTTTACTCCTGTTAGAAATATCTCCTTCAACAATTTACATCTACTGTATTAAGTAATTACCTTGTAATTTACCAGTGCTGGTCAAAAGGTAATTACTGCACACAAAAGTCTAACCTACTGTACATGAAAAACTACTATATTTAATTCATTCACTTACATTCAATCTAACAACTTGTTTGTAAAGGAATTATTCACTGTTAGTCAACTTGAAGGTTCTACAAAGGGATCTGAACAGGCTGCATAAATGTGCTGAGGCAAACTGTATGAGATCAAAAAGGCTCAGTGCCAGGCCCTGCACCCAGTTCACAACAATCCATTGCAATTCCTTGGGGAAGAGTGGCTGGAAAGCTGCTCAGTGGAAAAGGACCTGTGGGTGCAGGCTGAGCATAAGCCAGTATTGTGTCCAGGCAGCCAAGAAGGCCAGTGGAATCCTGCCCTGTATCAGAATTAGTGTGGCCAGCAGCTCCAGGGAAGTGATCACCCCCCTGTACTGAGCACTGGTGAGGCCGCACCTCAAAAGCTGTGTTCATTTCTGGGCCCCTCACTACAGAAGAGATACTGAGTTGCTGGAATGTGTTCAAAGAAGAGCAATGAACCTAGTGAATGATCTTGAGCACAACTCTTACTAGGAATGGCTGAGAGAATTGAGGTTTTTTAACCTGGAGAAAATGAGGCTCAGAGGAGACGTCATTGCTCTCTACCTGAAAAGAGGTTGTAATAAGGTGGGTGTTGGTCTCTCCTCCCAAGTAACAAATGATAAAAGAGGGAACGGCCTCAAGTGCTAGGAAAGGTTTAGACTGGGCATTAAGAAAAATTTCTTCACTGAAAGGGTTGTGAACCATCAGAACAGGCTGCCCAAGGAACTGGTGGAAACACCATCCCTGGAGGTACTTACAAGATGTGTAAAAGTGGTGCTTAGGGACATGGTATCTTGGTAGACTTAGCAGTGATAGGTTAGCAGCTGGACTCCATGATCTTAAAGGTCTTTTCTAACCTAACCAATTCCATGATTTTATGATTCTAACTGACCATTAAAGAGGAGCAATTACAAAAATTTGACAAAAGACTACTTTTGCTTTAAAGAGAAAATGAATGCAGCTATCTGGAAGCAATGCTGCAGAGATTAAAGATCTTTTATATCAGAACAAAAAATTGATACTGACTGTATTTAACAGATAGTTGATCCATTATGATGTGTATTTATTCAGATGAGTTACATTTCATTAGAGTACAAACAAACCCTCTTTATTATAGAGATGCAACAAGGAGGCCAGGGAATCAAGAGTTCAGGATTACTGTGTGCCCCTCGTAAGGCAGAGTGCCCTGGGAAACTAACAAAACAGTAAGAAGCAACAACACCCCTCATTTTGTATTCTTGGGGCAGAAATCAGTGCAACTATCCTTCCAGAACAGACTGAAAATTACCAGAGCATATGCATAATAAGCACAGGTACAAAATATTAATAAGTCAGTGTAATACTTTCAATAATTCCCCACTACCTTCTAACTGAAATACTATCTGAATAAGATGCTCAATCCTGCTAATAAAATTATTTATTGAAATCATTTCCTGTAACACAAAATAGTCAGCCAGGGAGTAATAAATAATGAATTATTATTAAATAAGGAGTAAACTAATAACAGTGTCAAACTAATAAACTGAAAAGCAAATAAAACTACAATTATTCTGATCATGCACTAGCGTTTTCCTCGGATTACAATGTTATACTTGCATCTAAAATAATGTCCTCAAAAGGGTTTCCTCTTAGGTAGCAAAAGATAATCATGTCTACACTATTTCTCAAGGCAGTTGGGAAAATAACGATAATAAGAACAGAAACAGTCATTCATTTACCATTCTAAATGAGATTTTCTGAGCTTGAGTTTTTGGTTTCACAACATGCAGCTGCATGGCTTTTTGTCAGGTGACTATTAGAGTATTGGGGTGTTTGGTCTAGCACAGCTTGCAGTCATTGCAACTTCTTTATATAAAATAGTCATTTTTCATTGTATATATTTGCTTCTGCTCCATTTCACAACTTGATATGCTGTCAGATGGCATTTGTTCCATACTATAAATCAATTTATTTTCTTTAGCACAAAACCAGCTCTCCCATAAAAGGTCTGATCCAGAAATATAAGAATACTGAAGTACGGAAAGCATACATCATTACTCAATGCAGCATTTATCTGTTAATTTATTTTGACTTCTTTAATGAAGGACTTTTTTTTTTTTCTCAAAACCAAGGAAGTAGTTTTGCTCAAAACCAATAAATTGAATCCCAAAACATCAAAAAGCACCCTCTTTATGTGTGTCTTTTTATGCATATAAAGTTATTTGTTTAATACTCTGATTTCTAGAAATTAAATGCATTAAATAATCCACAAAAAATATGGAACACAGGTACTACCAAATCAAAAGACTTAAAGATATTATTAAGGTAAAACAGATCCACAGAATCAACTGTGTGTTTTTATACTATCTGACATTATGTTAGATCAAGGCTGGATCTTGTGTGACACTGAAACCTCATCACACTAAGAGAGAAGTATACTGAATTTTGGTACTAACGAAGAATCCAGCCAATAGAAGACAACTTCCCTATTGATCTCTCAGATATGCCTTGAGAATAAGACAGAACAAAGCACAGTACCTTTCTACAGTTATATTGTCATTTCACTAACGTTTTTGTGCAGCTAGATACTTGACCTAATTGGTCTTAGCTAGGTCCCTGTAGGCAGCACATATGTGCTGTATCTGTGTACGGTCATCCGTTTATTCACTTCCACAAGTGAAGGATAAGGGAAAAACACGTTCCATAAGACATAGGAAAAAATCCAAAATATTATATGAAAAACACATAAACACATTAAATACATACGTACACACACAAGACAGTACATGATTTAGAAATAGAAATTAAATGTTTACTTAACACCACGATATTTACAGTCCCAATAGAAAGACATGCAACAATTACAAAAACATTATTGTGAACAACTTTGAAAAATGCCACTCCTCCAGTGACTTTGCCATTGTTATTTAAATGGTACAGCAGTGCTAGTGGTGACACTACCAACACTGTGTATTTGAGATTTATTCCTAATTGAAGAAAGCCTGCAATACAAATCTGCAGGAAAAATCTAAAGCCACAAGAAACCACTTTTCTTCCTCTTATAATCAGTGCTTGGTTATATATAGTGAAATCCTGGTCTCTGCAACAATCACTAGCAATTCTTAAATTAATTTACCAGCGTAGGATTTCAGGATTTCATTAATGTCCACAACCCTGCCAATACTTTCACTTTCTTGATAAACCTTAAAGGACAGGAATAGTATTATCCAAGAACCTAAACCTACAACCTCCTTCTAGAAATAAGGATTACTAATCTTAACACTCGTACTGAAGTCAGTTGATTCCACATGAATTTTAAAATACTGAATTTCATGTGAAATGGATGTTGATAAGAAACCTGTTTTGATTAAGTAAAACAGAAGTCTAGATCAATTTGATTTTTTTTTTTTTTCTCAGACCAATCACTTCAATTATTTAGTTAGGTTCAATAATTCACCTTTCTAGAAATTGAAGATTGAAAGCCTTTACCTACACTGACAAGTCATCCTATGGGAATGCCTCAGCAAGTACAAGAACTTCCAAGTCAATCTAAGAACTGGTGTTACTGAAGACTTTGGAAAAAACCTGACCTGTCCGTCAACTCTGCAACAACTCAAGACAGTACCACAACAGTGTCACAGTCATTTAGCAAACTTTATAAGTATAGGACAGTACTAGAAGTCAGAATATGGCCAGATACAGTATGATTATGGGTATTACACTTAAATGCAATAGAAAAACAACCCTCCATCTAATACCATATAATGATTCTATCATCTAGCATACATGCAGACTTGTAAAAATAATTTAAAAATACCTCTGTTAGAAAATGCTACACATTTTCACAGATGTGTTTACTTTATCGTCTGACACCAGTAATCATCACAAGATTAAAATGCTTAAGTTATTAAATATACACTAACATATTGGATGCTGGTATTCAGGATGACTGAAAAAGTGCCTTCCTTTTACATGAAAAATGAAAATAGAACATTCACAGGTTGTATTAAAATGTACCTGCCATTTTGTAATAGCATGCATATCTAATTATTTAACCCAAATTAATAGACTTTGAGATTATGACCTAGGGCATTTTATGAAATCCAGGAAGATCAGAGAAGTAAAATATAAGCACAGAATCTAATTTGAAAGGCAGTTATGCTTTTTTAGTGCTTTGAAGAAATAATTTGACTGATCTCTCTAATCTTAGATCTAAATTTTTCCTGTTCTGTCAGATAGAACATATGCAGTCATATAATTCCCTGATATTAAATCCCTAAATCCAGTGATACATTACATTTCCTGAACTTTCTCTTCCAAAAATGTATAAGACATTTGGTTGGGGTTGGTCCCCTTCACATGATCTTTGGACGTCCGGTAGCATGCCTGCCATGGCACACATTCCAGCTTAATAACCATCTTTTCATGGCATAACTTAAGGAGTATGACATAGATTCTTAAAAATAATGTTCATTGTAAATTCCTTGATCTTGGAAATCTTAAATCTGTTTGTTAAATGTTTATAGATGCCTATGCTTATGCTGGTTTAATGATGCAGATTTACGTGTTCACATGACAATAGTTTTCATGTTAGAATGATAACATTTTTGTTGACCAGATCACGCTGAAACCAACAGATGGAGGTTCTTTTCAATTCATTGTAATTCCTCTGGGAAATTCCCATTGACAGTTTTATTGGTAGGGTATCTACATTAACTTATTTTTTTGCTTTGCTTTCCCAAATACCTTTGCAGGTTTGCAGTCACCAAAACTTTCCTAAAGATTTTTTTTTTTTTTTTTTTTTTAATTTTATAAAAAATTAAAAAAATTATT
>JAOEHX010019172.1:3644-29106 GCA_025448015.1 Bolborhynchus lineola
GAATGGGTTGCCCAGGGAAGTTGTGAATGCTCCATCGCTGGCAGTGTTCAAGGCCAGGTTGGACATAGCCTTGGGTGTCATGATTTAGTGTGAGGTGTCCCTGCCCATGGCATGGGGGTTGGAACTTGATGATCTTAAGGTCCTTTCCAACCCTAACTATTCTATGATTCTATGAAAATATATCAAAGTATTTTTCTTACACAAAGTTCAGGAAGTGACATGCTGTTCACACAACTAGCTCTGATCTTACAGGCTAAGAGAAATTCAGTTCATCAGTCACCATAGTGTGAAAACCAACAGTGTTTTGCACTTGCACGAATGTGTTACTCAGGATTTCAAATTATCTACGTGCAACTTTAGTGTAGTAGATGAACAGTGCTTACCACTATAGTGAGTGTGATATTACTGTAACTGGCAAGGACATCTAATAGTAAGCTCTCTCTTTCTCATTGATCTGCTTCTTATCTTGGCTTTATTTTCTTAAACTTTTCCCCTAGTTGTCAGAGGTGTCCCTACTTATTTTAAATGCAAACTTACCATTGTTCCAAAAGCATTTAATGTGTTGCACTGGGATGCTGTACCTATGTATAGGAGATCAAGTAGTCGAGGTGTTCTGCAATACTTCTAGGCAGAATTCAGCCAAAGGGCTTTAGGCTGTTTACTTAGGCGTGGATACCAAAGATCTTGTGCATTCTTTGCACACACACACACATGCACCCTTACCCCCAGTGCTAAGTTGTTTTTTTTTTCACCTGTTGTGGTTTAAGCCCAGCCGAGCACCCAGAGACATGCAGCTGCTCACTCACTCCTCCCCCACCTCGCTCCCAGAGGGATGGGGAAGGGAATCGAAAGAATGTAACTCCCATGGGTTGAAATAAGAACATTCCAGTAACTGAGGTATAACACAAACCACTGCTGCTACCACCGATAATAATAATGATAAGGGAAATAACAAGGGAAGAGAGTACAACCGCTCACCACCCACCGACCGATACCCAGCCCAACCGGAGCAGTGATCTAACCCTTCTGGGTAACTGCTCCCACTTTATATACTGGGCATGACGTGCTGTGGTATGGAATACCTCTTTGGTCAGTTTGGGTCAGGTGTTCTTCTCTGCTTCCTCCCAGCTTCCTCTCCTCCCTGGCAGAGCATGAGGCTCAGAAAGTCCTTGGTCAGAGTAGACATTACTGAGCAATAACTAAAAACATCGATGTTATCAGTGCTGTTCCCAGGCCAAAAGTCAAAACCACAGCCCTGCACCAGCTACTGAGAAGGAGAAAAATGACTGCTACTGCTGAACCCAGGACACCTCCCTTTGAGTTCAGATTAAAATGACACGTTGTCCCATGGAATAGGTACTTACTGTCCAGATCTCTGTGGCCTTGGGCAATTATTGCATCAGCACAAAAGTTGACAAAAGTTGACAAAAAATAGAGGTGGTAATTTTTATTGCCCTGTTCCAGTGCAGGAGGATGTACATAAACTCTGAGTCATAAATGTTTTTTAGAAAATTGCTTTTTCTTCAGTGGGTTTTGACCAGTGTTTTATCAAAAAAACCCAAAAGAACAACAAACACATTGAAAGAAAGGAAAATATTTCTCCTTATCTGATGGTAATTAGAGAAATAAAATGAGAGGCCTTATAAGTTAACCAGGTATCTAAAACTGAGTATGTGTATATGGCATATACCAAATGTAAACTTACTCAAACCCATCTTCAATATATGCAACTTAATGTTTAAAAATCCAAATATAAACATTGTCTTAATTGAGGTCATTTTACTTTTATCTTGATTTCATTTGCAGAATACATCAACAAGGGAGTCCCACGCAGTCTCCTCCTGCAGACACATCCTTCAGCAGTCGCAGGGGAAGACAGCTACCACAAGTTCCAGTAAGAAGTGGCAGTATAGAGCAAGGTATCAAATAATGAGCTTATAATAACTCAAACTCTTTGCTTTCTTACCTTTCATTACTTAAAGTCTACTTTCATAACTATGCATTCAATGCTATAATACTATCAATAGAGCAATAGTAGAAAATGAAAATATCTTTGTAGTTTGGGAAATCCAGAAGATCTTAACTGGTGAGTTATTACACATGGTTTGATTGCCTTAATTTTCTAGTACCCTTTTTGTTTGTCTGATTTAAAATTTCTATTAGAATTGTGCTATTTTCCAACACATACCTAGTGTGTATTCAGATAAATCAGGCAAAATTTTTGACGTTTTGTCAGTCTTGCTCATTTTGTGTTTTATATTAATTGTTGTGCATTACTAACATAAATTAGTATCATAAATCTGGTTTTCTTCTGGAGTTTGTAGTTCAGTGAGTAATGAATGAAAATATGCACCATAGGAAGTGTGAAAACACAAGTTGTCAGCTCTTTCTTAACAATAAAATGATCAGGCAAAGAGTGCTGCTCTTTTTTGAAAAAGATAATATACACTTAATGATTGTGAAAGATTTATTACATACTAATATCAAATAAGTATGAATATTGAGGTTTCTTTGAATGGTAAAATGAAATGGCACAATGGATAAATATTTACACATTCAGGTTTACTTCTGTGTTTAAAAAACCTGTATTCTCATCGACTATAAGCAAAAACTGAGACTGCCCATGTATTGCAAGGATTTCCTCTATTTTGAAATTAAGGAAATGCGTCTAATGATGAAATATTGTAGTGCTTTTAGAACTGCTGACAAACCATTTTCTTAAAAAGATGATGTTGCTGAACACGATCTTTTTTATCCTGATAGATTATCCATAAGGGGTTTTTGTATGGTTTACATTAACATGCAGTCACCTTACGTTAATATTATGGCTTTGAGCTGCGATGGCATACTAAACCTTCAACTAATACACATAAAAATGTATTCTTGTTATATACATGTGCTTATTCTGAATGATTAATGTATCTAAATGATTAATATACTGATTCAGGTGGGTTGTATTAATTTTAAACTTTACATTTGAGTCCTCTCATTTTGTAGTGAACCTAGGATGGTCTGGATTATAAAAAACTTAAACTACATGTACAGCTTCTATTTCTGCATATTAGTAGAGTTGGGCACTCTATAGAGAAATATGAGAAGTAATGGATTTCAAATTTCGTTCATGTTTCTTCTTCAGTTTCAGAACTTGGTATGGTATAATGATGAATTAGCTTTTAACTTAAGTTGGCTTTCCTTTGAATATTTATCTGTCATCTTTCTGCTGTTCATGATGGGCGTTGTGTTAAGAGTAACATACCGGTTTCTCTTTAGTTAAAGACATTGGAAAAAATGGGAGGAAATTAAAAAATGAAAGTTGAGCAGAAAGCTGAAGCTATTCAAGGTTTAGAAAGCTGTTGATATTGTGGAAACCTGTATAGTAATGCTGTTTCACTGAACTCTTCATGGTTACTGGTTGATATGTTTGCGTCTTACGTATAAAATGTACAAAAGGGATGCGACGTCTCATTTACTTTGTTGTTACATATCGTACAGCCTGTGTCAATATTGGCTGCATTATGGCACGTGGAATCAAAGGCTAAAGAGATTCCTTCTCAACGTAGTACTTCGGTGTTGTCTAAGTGACTGGCTTGTGCTTTTGGAGGGGAAGTTTTCTGATCTTACCTATATTTAATACTTTGTTCAAGCTGAGAGTGTGTTTGCAGAGAAATACATAATTAAACAGATTTTATAAAATATTTTTAGATGGTTTTATCAATATATTCAGAAATAAGTGACACTATGCATAAACTTTATATTACTGTAAGAAACTAAATCCTGTCATAACCACAGTATTTGCTCTGATTTACAGTTTTAAATTTTAGTTATCAGTTTCACCTCTTTAATCCTTATCAAATAAGTATCAGGGTCAAATGGCGTGGCTAGAAGCAGTCTGACCCTAATATAGGATTGAATCCAAAGCATAGAGGTCTGTAAAGAATTTCCATTAACTGTATGTGTAACTGAATTGTGTCTTTAGTGATTTAAGTTCACAATCACTGTAGATATAGATGATGTCAAAATCTAGTGCAGTATAAAACTGTTATAGGGAGCATTTCAAAACGCATTTTCTTCATTTATAAACAAAGCGACATTTTGGTGGTCAGAATTGACATCCTGTATTTCAGGGAAATTTTATGTGATATCATTTTGTAAGGTAACGTTTTTATAGTAAGGTACTACTTTATATAAATTCTGTTGCGTCAGGACGGTTGGATGCACATCTGTATAAATACATCCATGAATCTGTGTCTGGTTTAGAAATAACAGTGATTGCTGTAAAAAGATTGAGTGTCTGTATATCAAGACTGGGGATTTTATTTACTCTTTGTATATTCATGAGGCGCAGGAGAATCCATTCAAGTAATTCTATTACTCTTCAAAGCTCACATTATGGAACAAATGAGAGTTAATGAAGGAGCAAGAGACTGTTAGTGGTTTTCATCTTGAGAAGCAGAGTGATATTTAACTCCTAATCTTTCATCTTTAGCTCTAACTTGTAAATTATAATACCCACACTAATAAGGCTTCTTATAGGACTGACATTGCTTCTCAGACATTCCACTTCGTCATTGTCAAGTTTAGAACTGAAAAACTGGTTGCCTCTAGCAGATGATTTCTAAGTTACTGCTCTCGTTGGCCCTTTGAGGATCATAACAAGTCAACTTGTGAGGAAAATAAGATAGTTTTAAAAGGTGCGTATCAGTAGACACACTTTATTAAATAAAACAAAACAAAACCCGAAACCAGTTCATAGAAGGAACTCTTATAGAGAAGACCAAAGTAGTGTTCCCTGTTCCATTACAGAATTGGGTTTAGTACCTTGTGAATATGTTCTAAAGATAATTGCAGCTTTGTCTAGCTTTGGAGTGGGGAAGGGAGGTTTTCATGTGGGACATTTCTAACTAGATATTTTTAGCAACACCAGTTCATGCAGGCTTTTAAAAGTGATTACAGATAAGATTTTAGGCTTCTGTAATCTTTAGTCAGTGTGATTTTATTTTAATTCCAGTGGTATTCAAAGAAGTCATGGCTGTATTTCTTTCCTTTGCAACCCTGTCAGCAGTATTTCTGAGAGTGCGAGACATAGTGGGATGTTACTGTATCCAAAGGTCTTGAGATGCTTGGGTATTGAAAGTTATTCTGGTATGCATGCATCTGTGTGTGTTATCAAAAAGTCACAATCCAGTAGTCATTACCCTAATATATGCTACTTAAGAAGTGGTTTTGTATTTGGTTTTGGGTTTTTTTTAATCAATAATTTTATAAAATGATGTAAAGCAGTAAAACTCTGAGGCCTGGTAAGGACAAAGGCCTGCTCTTAATGTTATCCTGTGCGGAGCTGCAAGAGATTTGCATCAGTGGTTTTTTTTGATCGCATCGTGTTTGAGTGGAACTGTGAAAATCATTCAGAGGGGTGGGGATTCTGCATTGACATTGTTTTTCAGTTGTTTAACAACTTTGCTGTGTAATTGCAAGGGTTTTAAATGATACTTTTGTATAAGTGTATTTCTATGATCTTTACTCAGTCTTTCCTTTTTCATTGAAAATATCAAACATCACAGAATTCAATAGTTTTGAGAGTGAGTCTCTACAGTTTTGCATAATGTCTGATCATTGTGTTAAGGAAATTGATACAGCCTGAAGATCCATAGCATTTTTCTACTCTCCTTTTTAGCCACATTACATAATGCTAGGGATAATGTTAGGAGATCTAGCACATAAATAATAAAAAAAATATGTTATGTACTATTGAAATTTAGGAATCAGCGAGATAATTGTGCAATGATCGTAGTGTATAAATGATCTTTAAGAGCTAATTTATGCAAAACAGGTCTTCTTGCTGCATCTGCTTCTGTTTGGCTCTTCACAGCATGATTTCTTTTTCGTAACTTTGTGGTTTCGTGCTTCAAAAGTCCTATAATGAGGGTAAGGTTTGTAATAATCAGCATCTATTTACATATAAAGAGCATTTATAAACATAACTGATGTAGTGTGGTTGTGCGTGTTTCCAGTGGCATCTGTTTACAACAATAGGCCTTACGTAGTGACCTTTAAAAAAGTGTGACCAGAATTAAGTGTTGCTGTATCTTAGCTCATGTTAGAAAAAGCTGCATAAGGTTTATACAGAGCTTGTAGACAGGATGTAGTGAATGTGTGCATGTGTGCTGCTGGTTTTTGAGGGAAAGCTACAAAGACTCCACTGATACTGAATGGGGGTTATTTAAATAAAATTCATGTATATAATATACATACAAGTCTTTAATGGTAGTCACATCCTACAAGCATGAAGTAGTTTATTCAGTGTTTCATTTTAACAAATAATCATCAGAATTGTGTACAGAAAATCAGTATGTTGTCAAACAATACATTTGAGTTGCAAATACACTTTTATGTTTAATCTACTTAAGATCCTAAAAAAAATTAGTAGCTAGTCAAAATCATTCTGTCTATATGTACTTGACCTTTGAAATGTCATTGCACTGAGAGCGTTGCTTGAGTAGTGGTAAAAGATCAGACCCTTTCAGTTAAAACCTTTTTTCACATTCATCAGTATAAAATATGACTGGCAGAAGAAAAAAAATAAGTAATTTCAATTTTAGATTTTAGACATTTAGCTCTGCTTGTTTTGTCTTCATATTTCTGGTTTTAGTTTGCAATTATTAGGTGGCACTACATATTTTGAGGCAGCTTGTGGAATCTTTACTCACACTGGAGAGTAGTTTTTCTCAGCATTGTTAACTGAGATGCATGTAAAGGAGTGCAAGCTTCATAATCTTTTATGCTTTCCTTGAAGACTGATTTTCAATAGTCCAGTGGTCATTGAGTGTTATAGTTTTTAGTTAATAGAAAATTAATTTATAACACTTATTATTGCAGAAAAGGCTTCAGAATCTAAAACAGGGCTATGTGTTTCAGCAGTGTGAGTGATACTTAAAGCAATTCTAAGGTTTTTATGTCATTCATAAATTTGAGTATGACAGTACTGCTCGAGCAGAACACTTAAAGAGTCCACAATCTGGTTCTCAGTAATTTCATTCTTCCTGTTAATTTTAAAGAAAAAGTCACAGGCTTTATTATTTGTCATGGTTTATCATTTTAATTTTCTACATTACTTTTACATATGCTGGAGTACTGCCTACTGTACATGCCATTGTCACTTGTAACACATTTCTTTATCTAACTTTAAATTTGCTGATTTCTTTTTCTGTTTCCATCATTCCGTGCATTTAATTCATTGAAGAGCAAGAGACTTTTAACTCATCCACAACAGGTAAATATTTATGTAATTTTTTACAAATGTTTGGCAACTGTTGATGCTGGCTTTTCCCTCAGTATAGTCCATGTCCCTACAGAGTATCTAGTTAACAGTGTTCAGTAGGTGAAAAGGTTGTTTCTCAAGTATCTGTATGCTATCTGATGCCCCTGTTTAGAATCTAAAAATGTTTTCACGTGTGATTTCTAATTTTACTTATTGAAATGCAATATACTGGATTTAACAGGAATAGTCATGGTATTTTACATGCCTCAGAATTGAGTCAAAGTTCACACAAAGATTAAATTTTTACCTAAACTCTATGGAGCTCTATGCAGCATCTGCTTCTAATAATGCAGCCGTGGCTCTTGGCATCTCTGAAGGAAGTTTCATAGGTCTGGGCTTAGAAATAGTTGAAGGTAATGATGGCCAGAAACTATCCTTCTTATGCAGAGAGATTCTGAAGAATGAGACATGGTTTATTTGCATGGCAAGCCCTTGGCAGTCAGAAAGTTCGTGTTATAGGGCAGGTTTCTAGGGGCAGACATTCAGTGTTCATTTCCTAGGACTTCTGGGTGTCTGTACTGATACTGGTGAATCAGTGAGTTCAAACAACAGGTATTGAAGGCTGTCCCACAAAGTGGAAAGTGTAGTCTGTCATACCCCTATCAAGTCAACATTCCAGAGAAGCCCTATTTTTTTTGAAAGCTTGGAGAAAAAAATGAAAAACAAAACCAAGAAAAGAATTCTTTTAATCATTTTAATGTTAACAGCAAAATACAGTGCTGCATAAACATTAATAGCATGGATTAAACTTCTCTGACCTTTAGTTCTGAGTCCAGCAGATCTTGGGAGATTGTGGTCTGAATCCAGCTTCTTTACTTTCTGAAAGGGTGAATCCCACTGACACACTGATACTCACTTAGGTAAAAAACCAGCAGGTGTTCCAGAAGGTTTGAATTCCAGCACTCATGGTAATACTCAGGAATGTGTTTTTTAAAAAAGATGTAAAAGACATAATATTTAAATATTAGCAATTATAGGTTATTTTGCAGTGTTGAGAATGTACTATGAAATACCTTAAGCAAATGTTAAGAATTGGTGATTTTACAAGTTATTTGTCATTTTTTGCTTTCTTCAGTATGTCTATTTCTCTGAAACAGAGCAATACAAATAAGTCATGTCAGTTTGTTGTTTATGTCTTTCTGAAGTTTACAAACCTTGCTCTGTGGCTTGGGCTGCTGTGGATGTTTCATTGTTTAGAACAGTTAATTTTGTACAGATAAATTAGACCATGCCAGTAACGGGTTTGTAAAAGAGCTTGTCTCCATGAGATTTACATGGATCTGGCCCAAGCTTTGGGAGTGCACAAAACATAGCGGGATATTTGCACACATAGTTTCCCCTGCCTCAAGTAAGCTGGATGCAGATGCAGCCTGGAAGCAAGAAAGAGCTGGGCAAAAGAAGAGAAGCTGGAAGGAGGAGAGTGCTGGCATCTCTAGGGGTACATGAATAACTTAAGTTGAGCTGACTAGCCCACTGTCACCTCACAAGAGGCATAGGCATGAAGGAAAGCATATACTACAGATGTGAACAACACTGACCAGATAAATCAGCAAAAAAACCCCAAGCATCTGTTCCACTTAATCCGTGGGAAGGGTTGTGATAAAGTCTTCCACGGATTATGAAAATGGTGACTTGCATTGCTGCCAAAAGTAGGGGTTTACTTTATTCAAATTTCAAGAAGTATATGTTTGTTTTCTTGTTGTTTTCTTTTAGATGGAAGCTTCTGTTTTGATCATTCTTGAAACTTTTTGAGGAAGAACTGAGTGTTGCAGCAGCCAGAACAGATTTTTATATTGGCTTATCTCCCTTCTAGAGTGAGTTATAAGACTCAAGATGGCCACTGTGCCTCTTGTATATACTGGGAGATCCCAGGTGGGACAGCCGAGCTCACTTCCCAGCTTGGCAGTCATTTGTCAACTCTGATTTGGGAGGATCTGAAAGTCTGAAGAGCAGTATCACTTCCATATAGAGGAAACCCATGTGCACAAGCTGAAAGGAGCCACAGCTCATTCTAGTCAGGTACAGGGGCCAGGGCTTCAGAGCAGCTTCAGAGCCCATCTTCCTCACTATCTACATGTTGCCTGTAGGTACCTTTGGAAGTCATATACGCAAAGAAGTAGTAACAATTCGTTATCTTAGCAACAATTTGATTTTTCAGTGTTATTGAAAAAACATTAATCTGCTTGTGGTTTCAAAATTTTATGTGTTTTTTAAATTTCACAGTAGAGTTTGCTGTGGATTTTTAGTCATGAAACCTGCCACACAGATATTTTGCGTGTGCGTATCGCAAACCTCATCCTGAAGGATGAACAGAAATAACCTGGAGACTCTGTATTATTTCTGCGACGCTTCATCCTGGTGCAGCACAAGCATGAGATCTTTCTGCTGTGCCACACAGACAGCTCTCCAGTGAGTGTTCTCCTCCTTGCTCACTTCCCTCGTCTACTGCCCTAGGGGATTTTCCCATCCAAATCTCACCACTGCTGTATTTCCCTGCCTTTGTTCTGGATGCTGGTTCTGCCTAGTTTCTTCAGTATCTTCCACTTCTCACTTCCTCAGACAAGATAACTTGTGTCATTACCTGTTGCCCTGCCAGAACCTGCTGTTTGTGTCCCAGAAATATTGTTATGATGTAATAGTTTTTATGAGACAAATTTTCATTTCAACTTACTTTTCAGTGGCTTGTTTGTAGAAGCAAATATTTTTGCCATTTGAGACTTCTAGACCCCTTCCCTTAAAGTTTGCAGCTGAAAGGATGTGTGATCTGCTGGTAGGTGTTACAGCTATCTGAAATCTTGATGCTAATTTCTTCTTGTTTTGTAGCTTACTCTAACTTTTAATAATGCAAGTAAGACTTGGAGGATTTCCACATTGTACTGTTTGCCTACTCCTCCTTTCTGTCTTGACCATCTTGAATGGAAACATGAAGTGCATCAAGAGCAAATTCTGTGTTAGCTGCAGACTTCATACCATTTTTTTACAGAAAATGGTATAGCCAGTGGTAAGACATCCGTAGCTTTTCTGTAGTCTAGGGAAAACCAGTTTGGTTACCAGTTTAATCACTGGTCAGGTATGTCATTCTGGCATTAGCCCATACTTGGGTTTGAGCAAGAATGTGATTTTAGAGAGGTATTATCACTTAATGGCTGCAAGAAATGGAAAATTGTCCTCTGCTTAACCACCTGACTTTTAAAACATATGTCTTGTTACTTATCTGAATTTTATCTAAGTTCATAGCTACTGGGCATTACCTCTGTCTGCTAAATTGAAAAGCCTTCTACTGTTAGAAATCATCCCATGTGTAAATAACTATGGACCCAAATCAAGCCACATGTTCTCCTTTCTTTTTAAAATTGCAAGACTGCATCCTGGACTTCATACAATTCTTATGATTTCTCTCTGAATCCTTTTCACCAACAGTATGCTTGGAATAATAGTGTTCCTAAAGCATCAGAATCCATTGACCTTAGATAAATCGAGTATCTTCCAGTGCCCATGTTTATTTTTGATGTCCTAAAACTCCCTGTCTCTGTTAGGCTCCTTACCCACCCTGAGGCAGAGCTCCATGCACACCAGCTGGTCAGTGACATAAGAGGGCAACAACCCTCCTTGTCTTCTCTGCCTGTCCTTCCTAAAGAGCCTGCATCCTTCCATTCCAACACTCTAGTTACAGGAGTCATCTCACTACATCTCTATGATGCCAGTAAGATCGTAGCCTTTCAGGTGCGTGCATATATCTCGTCTTGTTTATTACCCACGCTGCATGTGATTGCTTAGAGGCATGTAAGATGGGCCCCTGACAAAGAAGAATAATAAACTAAGTAATAGCTAAGGGAATTTTAGTTCGTTGGATGGAAGACCATTCAGAACTACATTGGCCAGTTAATTCTTGGTAGCTTGGTGTGGTGGGTTAACTAAAGCCAGCACTAGTTCTTGCACACTCCAGCCTCTATGGGGGGATGGAATAGAGAGTTGGAAGAGCAGTAATGAGTAAAATCTCATGAGCTAAGTTAAAGAGAGTTTGATAAGTAAAAGGAAAAATGAAGGGGGGAAAAAAAAAAAAAAAACAAAAAAAGAAAGAAATGCAAAGGCATTCACCTCCCATCAGCAGATCTGTGCCCAGCCAGTCTCTCAGCAATGGCTAACTTGAAAGACTACCCCCAGCTGTATTGCTGAAGATGGTGCTGTATGGTATGGAACATCCCTTTGGTCAGTTGGAGCTCGCTGTCCAGGCTTCCCCTCCTAATCTCCAGCCTACTTGCTTGGGGGGGTGCTGAGAAAAGAGAGGGTCAGGGCAGTGTGGCATGAGAAGCATAGGTGGCCCTGGTGCTGTGTAAACACTGCTCAGCAATCACTAAAACATCAGTGTGTTATCAGTGCTGTTTTAGCCCATAATCTGAAACTCAGCACCATACAGGCTGCTATGAAGAAAACTGCCTCTGTCCCAGCCAGACGCAGTGCATGTGGGATTACAAGAGTCAGACCCATTTATAAATACATTAATGGAACTGAAAGATAACATTTTGATTCCATGCATATGTCTGTCTTTACTCTCCTGCATGGCTTGATTGTTGATGTAAATCATTATTGTACAACCTTCATATTGTTCAGTAGTAGTAAAAGGTATAGCTTTAAACTTGCACCCTTTATCTAAGCAGTTTGCTCAAAGAGTTCTTTTCTCTCCATTGCTGCTTATGCTGATTGACCTCACTTCTGAATCAGGAGCTCTTGAAAAGATTAGAGCACTTTAAAATGTGGCTTCTGACACCAAAGGGAGTAACGTATATGCAACTGCTATTGATGGTAGTTATAACATTAATTTGAGATGCTTATGTTGAATTTCCATATTTTGAATTCTAGGGCCACTGTAGAATTTAAAGGTCTTGGGGTTACAGTGCTTTGATCTGTAAATTGCTGTGTAGTCCTACCCCTCAAGCTCCAGGAAAAGTGTTCTGTAAATACTGATGTCCTAAAAGAAAGTAGATCCATATTTTTCTGAGAGTCAGGTTAAGTTCTTGACGAACTGTTGACGTCAAATTTTCGTTACCTGTGGTAACTAGCTGTGTTCCGAGAAAGTAATGTGATTGTATGGTGGTGTTACCTATGGTTGTTACAGCTTCTGCTAATGTGCTCCTGTGTTAGATATTTTTTCTGCTTCTTGTGATTAACATGTAAAGACTCCACTAAGATTTTCCTTCAGGTAAAACTGATCAGGCAGATGAAATTTTCTATCATAGAATTGAGCTAGATACAACATTTTTCAGATGTGTATGGTAAACAAAGCTGGAAAGAACAGTTGTATTTTCTAGAGCAAACTTGCATTTCACACAGCTGCTGGCTTAGAAATCCATTAACAGGCAATTTGTTCTATATTACACTTGACACCATGAACAGAGCCAATTTTGCCCATTAAAGAATTTAGATTAACTTCGCAGTCCTCATTAATTGTTCTCATTTTCTTTTATATAGTGATAGATAATAATGACAGCCAGAACATGAGTGAGTTGTTAAGGTTAAGGATTTAAACATAAAAAAATCAAGAATTACAGAGTTAAGGTTGAATATTTACCCAACCTGGACTGTAGTAATTTTCACCGATAGTCTCCGAAATACCATCTCATTAAATGGTAGAATATTCTTTCTCAGGTGTTGTAAATAGTGCAGAGTAAAATCATAGCATATAAATGTAAATGTACAGTTGACAGAGTGAAGCACCTAAAAGTCACACAATAAAATGGTTATTTTTTAGAGTAACTGTAATCTGTGTAGCATAGACACACAGGGCTAAATTTTTAAAGGGGTCTCAATTTTCCCTCTGATTTTATATCCTCAGTTGGTTTCATGCACATATGATAGGATTAAGATATCTGAGTTTTTTACTTCAGTCGCTAATTGGTATACCTTAATCCTTTCATATCTGTCCTAAAATGAGGCCATCTTTAAAAATTTCTCCTAAAGTGCTCGATTTTGCCTTCAGATACCTCCATGCAACTTCCATTGAAGTAATTGGAGCTGTGCCTGCATATCTGATGGTGGAACTGGACTCATTGCAATTAAGGTACACATTTACTGACATAATTAGTCATCTGGAATGATCGCTAGGCCCAGACTGACATACTGCTTTTGCAGAATTTCCTGAATTGGATACTGAGTGTGGGAGATTGACGATTACAGTAATAGGTTTATTTTGTGCCTTAAATTTGTAGTTGTAGCAGTATTTTACTGTAATTTAGCATATTAATTTTCCTGTTTTTAAATAAAAAATATGGAAGGAGGGCATGAAAACAACATATTTTTCACAATGATGTCCTTGTACATTTTTTCGTGCCAAACCGGTTGACAGACATTCCATCATTTCCACAAGCACATTACAGAGTATGTATATGCACAATTGTGCTTTGTGGAGTAACATGTATCTTAAAACATCCAACCCTGAGTATACTGGTTTTTGGGGTTTTTTTTGAGGGGTGTGGTGTGGGATCTTTTAGCTTGCAAAGCACAGAAGGAAAAATAGGTGTGTAAAGAATCCCACAGTTAGGTAACAGCAAAAAAACCCCATGTATGAGAGCTTCAGTACCTCATGGTTCACAATATAAATAGTATGATAGAGCACTTATTTTCCACTAATTTAAAATTCTCTGTATTTTATGATTGAAGATTCCTTCCATGCAGCTTTCAGATTGGTGTCTCTCTCCTCTCTGGTCTGGGGAGGGTCTGTTTACAAAAATCTTGACTTTTAAATCTAACTGGTTTGGAGAGAGTTGTATAAATCCATGGCTAGTCCTAAAGCAGAAGACTTCGTGGAAGTTTTCCTGAAGGAAATGCCAGTCTTGAATTTGTGACCTGTTGTGGTTTAACCCAGGATGTGACCCCACAAAAAATTCCATGTGAAAGAAGTTGTTCTGGGATGTTATAACCTGTTAAAGCACAATAAAACTAGTGAGTACTCATGTGATTTAGAAAAGTTACAGATGAATATTTGGGTCTAGTTCTAGAACTGTTAAAAAGTGACAGTTTTCAAGGCATTGGTTTTATTTGATATTTCTTTGCATTTATAATGCTACCAAGTTTAAGAATGGCAGAATATGTAGTTCCCTATGAAAGTTATCCATTACCACAAAAGTTGAACTTCTTTTATGGAAGCCTTAGCCCACAGGCTTTCACACCACTCTTTCTGTTAGTGCGAGGTCATCTTCCTATGGCACGTGCAGCCAATATTAATTGCCATAACTTGTTCAAATTGAAGATGCTCTTCATAACACCACAATTTGTTGAAGGTTTGAGATTTGATTTCTTTTTTTTTTGAGCAAACACTGTCATAGGGAAGTTGAAAACACAAGAACAAATAATTTGTTTGAAATAGAACATTAGAGAGCAAAGTAGTGCTTTTAAAGGACTTTCTGTAGAAAAATAAAACTAAAAAAATTACTGTGTTTTTTTACTATGACTGGTTGAATGGAAGAATTAGTCCTTTGAAATAATCTTTGGCTATGGTAATCAGTTATGTTTTAACATAGTAGTAGTAGTTAATTACTTTTAAAATAAATTATAATAACTGTTTAATGCATTAATTCTTAGAATGCTACTGTAATATTTTCTACATGTAAGAAAATACATGATTAGAAGATTGTGGCTTTATGTCCCCTGCATCCAGAATACTGAACAAGTTCATAATTCAATCTATCACCTAAATTCTTTCACTCTTTTCTTATGTATTGCACCAGCTTTATTATGTATAGGAAATTGGGATCTCTACCCATTTTCAGGTAAAGACTCTTGCAACAGAAAGGATTGATTTTTGACATTAGTGTTCCTTTGTTCTGTGTTTACACCCTGCTTGTTCTATATGTTTGTACATTTGTTTTGTTGAGATGGAAATAATAGGCTAAAATTATTGCTAAACCATTTGTTTTTCCAAAACGTTTTCACTATTTTTAATTGATTTTCATTGTGTGTTTTTGCAGCAAGCTTAGTAGTGGAGGAGCGAACGAGACAGATGAAAATGAAAGTGCACCGTTATAATCAGACGTCAGGGTCTGGTTCTAGCCAAGAATATGAGCGTGAGCAATATACCAAGGTAAAGTCAGTAGTATTGAAATGATACTTTGGCTTGAAAATTTAAGGCATAAACCTGTTTATTCAAAATATTATGTAGCACTCAAGAACACTGTTATAAAGCCTGACAGAAATGTCTTTGAGCAACACCTTTTCGACATTGTTTTTACCCCCATCTGATGTGCATTAGACTTAGTCTTTGTGAGTAGACTTAGGTCTTCCTCACCTAAAATGAATCTGCAAAAAAACAGAACACTTCAAATTCAGAGAAGAAAGATCCTTCAACAGTTGTTAAACAAAGCCATGTCTCCTCTGGTTTAGGAAGAGCAAATCCCTGGAGACTGGAAAAGTGGTCCATGGAAATACCATGCTATATTGACCCTACTCGTTAGTTCTTCTCTTCTCTTACTATGTCTGAAGTGTAGAGTGCTAGGCAGTACTTGATCTAATCCGTATAGCTGTTCTCATATATGTATAATTTTCATCCTGAAAATTTCACAGATAAAATATTTAATTTCTTGAAATGTATACTGATTACTTCCATCTCCTTTTCTAATTAAAGTGTAAAGATTTCCTCTGATAATTAAGTGCACATGAAATTACATTGTGTAGAGCGACCTTTTTTCTTTTCCTTGATAATGCTAAAATGATATCCTGCAACCTTGTAAGTTTCAAACTACAGGATTCTGAGCAAACTGCTGCAAATGTCTCACACATCTGCACTGCCACTTCCAAATCAACCTGTGAGGGGCTGGGGTGGAACTTTCTGCCAAAGATGTTTTGCTTTGTGATGCTGAACAGAGAAGAAACAGTTGCAGGAGTCAGGAGGGAAATGTTTGGTTAGATTCTGTGTTTCCTTCTAGAGATACAGCACCTTGTTCATGTAGGCAAAGTAAAGGGCAGAGGCAAAAGCAGTGGTAATTCAATTGTAAGGGTAACATTCCTACAATTTTCTTCCAGTGCCATTCACAGTAAAGTGATTTCAGTGGGTGACCACAGGACGGCAGTATGACTGTAAAAGTCCACTCTGAAAAGTTTAAGGCACACATAGCAACTGTGTGCGTTAAAAATAAGGTCTCAGAATAACTGTAGTTGGGAGAAAAGCACAGCTTTTATTAATTTAGACTTTTCATGCTTCAAGAGCCACATTTCAAAGACTTTCTCCACATCAGGGAGAACTAAACAGAAAACATTCAGAAGTTTGATGTCAGCAGTTGCAGACATCAGAAGACTCCTGACATTTATTGCTGTAGCGCAAGCACAAGACTTCCTGTTCCTGCCCCTCCAAGGTCACTTCTCTGTGTTCCTAAATCGATGCATGCTTCTGGAGGCGCAAAGTTTAAATAACAGATAAGTGAGGTACTCAGCAGAATCAGTATCAGGTATTTACTTATGAGTGGGTAAATAGGCTATTTGGCATCTGACTTGTAATATCTAACTGATTTGAAAGATTTGGTCAAGAAGTTGTTATGGTTAAATATAGTGATAACTTTAATAAAGTTGTTTCATGGCCAACCCACTGTGAACATAGAACTTTAATGAACAGACCTTAAAGGGAAGAGAAATAAAGGAAACAAGGCTTTGTGTCCTCAGTTGGCAAATTATGGCATATCAGGTGTAAAAAAACCAATTGGGATGGAAATTTTCAGTGAGATAATATGTCAGAAGCCAGAATGTGTTTAATAATTAGAGCAACTTATTTGGTACTGGGTTTATTGTTATCTTCACAAGAGATCAACTCAGGACAAGAGGGTGAGAGGTAGTGTGTCTCTGAGGTACTTCCCAACCAGTTAACATGTTAAAAATAATAGTACAAATGAGTCTGATAAAGTTTGCAAGAAAGAGAGGTAATGTGCAGTCTGAAGACTTTGGCCAGGATGACCAAACATATACCTTTGTTCATAGCTAAAGGCCAGGTTTTGCTTTGGATTAACTGTGCTTACAGATTGGTCTAAATGTTAATAAAATAAATTATTTTTTCATTATGAAACATTTTTTTTAAACCTCACTCTCTAATATTTGTCACAAGCAATATTTTCCTTATTGGGTTAATGCAGATCCAATGTATGGTGAAATAGTTGTTGGAAAACATCAACTTGAAATGTTGCAAGTTTCTTCCATCCTCTAGTACCCTAAGTTTTCAGCTATGTCTTTCGTTAAATATATGTGGAAACTGAATCAAAATTGAAGTCACAGCCTGATGAGTTCTAAGTGGAAAGAGCTCTGTTGAAAATCATTATATTCAGATTTATTTATTTTTTTTAAGTATGGTCCCAACTTTGTGGAAGAAAATTCTCTGTGTACTGTTACAAGAAAAACGTTTTCAGAGTACTCAGTGTTCTGGGAGACATGGTCCTTTCCATGCTAAGGTACTGGTAAGGAGAATAAATTAATTGTCCTGAACCTTAAATCAAAAAATCTTTGACTTTTCATATTTTTCTACTGGAGAAAGGTGTAGTCCTAGATAGGATGGTCCAACATAAAGTAAGTGCTGAGAACAAATTGTGTTAGCACATTTTCACACTCTGTACTATATTCAGTGATGTAGCTGATTCCGATCACTTTGGTGATAGCCTCCAGTTTAAAAATGTTTCTAAAGCAACCCTTGTGCTACTGACTTTCTTTACCCTCAGAAGATGCTGAAGGAACCAAGAAAATAAACCAGACAGATGAAGATTTAGACAGCTCTAATGAAAATGTAGTAAAACATACCAGGTAGCACACTAAAGCTAAGGACTGAGATTTCTGTGGACTTAAGAATATAACTAATTTCTGCTGCCAAAATCTGAGAAAAGCCTTTGAAAGCAAAACTTACTTTAAATTAAAAAAAAATATATATTCAGTGGTATAATAGACATTCTGGAATAGAGAGAAAGAAATACTAAATGACCATTAGAGAAATGGCAGTTGCAAGCAGAGTTTGTCCCTCTTTAACAGAAATGCTTCTTTGTTTTCCACTGCTTTAGAAAATAAGTATTTATATTTACAAGAGAAAATACACTGTTCTGCACATTGAGAAAATCCTTCCTTCTAGTTCAAAGCAATCTGCTCACACAGATTTGATTCTTCCACTATGTGCAAAATTCTCTAGACCTCTCAAAATTTTACTGCTGTGTAGGCCAGATCTCTTTTGCAGTAGCTGATTATGTCTATACAAAATTAATTCCTTGAATTTAAATGTTTTTTCTCTCTTACTGAAACAAGCCTTTGTTTTTTTCAGAGGGATTGTAACATGGCCTTTGCAATTTTTGGTGCATTTCTTCCATTTTTGTAATTTCTCTTACTGAGTTTCTCAAGCTTCTAGTGTCAGCTAGTTTTTCAAGCATGCACCATGCAAGTTGGTGTGTAAACATTTTTAAACATCTGTGTTTTAAACATCCGTTAATGAATTTTGAATAGGTAACTGCCTGCTCTACAACATCTGTGTAGGTCTTGATGACTGTTCCATCCTAATTGTTTTGAGACATTCACAGAGCTTACATCCTTAGTTCCTTCAGTTCCAGTGGAAGGGCTCTGTAATTCATGTGAAACAGTTAAATTTGAAAAAGTTAAATAGTAAATAGTTATAATAAAAAACAAACCAACAAACAGAAAAAACCCACAACTATCCCAAAGACCACTTGTAGATTTGTCAGAACGGTTTGAAGAAAAGCTTTAAGCATCTGTTTAACTTCTTTCTGATATAGTTTCAAGGCTGTAGTGGCTATTATGCACATATTTGTGCTGTTTCAGTGTTCGAGAGAGAATCAAAACACTTTTGTAGCATAATTCTGGTTTTGTATAGATATAAATTATAGTATATCTTAATTAGTCTCTTAATTCAGAATTGAAAACAGTAAGTTTTTTATTCCAGATTCTATACACACACGCAACACAATCACCGTGCTGCAGCTGCTCCAATTTTCCAGGGGATGTGCAACACATTTTTTTGGAAAGTCTGTTAACTCAAGAGAGCTACTGATCAGAGCACTGTAGTATGTACTTAAAAGGCCATAAATCTATATTTAGATGCCCTTCTGACTCAGTTAAGACTGTATGGGATTGGAAAGCATTTAGCATACAAGAATAATCATTGCATTAGTTCAGTGGCACTCTGTGGATTTAACTTGATCATTAATGTTCAAAAGGAGGGGCTGGATAGGAGGCTCAGGATGACAGGTGGCTGGCTGCATTTAGTTTTATGCTATATGGCCGAAGTACTTACAGCTATTTATAGGGAGTGCTCTTGGAAATTGATGTGATGAGTATCCTCTTCTTTTGATCCCCCTTCATCCACCTTCAAGAAAAAAAACACAACTATATATCCTATTGATAAGACAGTTTCTTCAGTACTGGTAAGATTTCACAGAATTCAGTGAGGTCCATTCAATTCTATGAGGTCCATTCATTCATCTTGTGGGATTCACTGCAGTTTCCCTGTGGTTTGACTTGCTTACTTTCATATTCTTTGAGAGGAAGCTGAGTGGTGTTCACAGTAGTTGAGTTGGATGCAATTGTGGGAAGGATTACTTAGAATGGTGCTTACTGGGCTCTGGACCATCAGATGAGCTGCTCTCAAGATGCATACCCAGGTGCTGGTAAGAGTCAAAGATGAGACCTAGACACACCAAGGGGTCGGTGCTGGGCTGTGAACCCTGGCAGCATTTGGATGAACCCTGTGTGAGCAGTTGTAAAACTCAAGGTGATTTGTACATGATTCAACATTTCCTGGCAAAATTCCTTGTTAGAGTAGGGTTCCTCAAAAGGTAGCTGTAATCTCAAGACTTGCATAAGCCTCTGAATGAATCTAGCATTTACTCAATGCTTCTGGTCTGGATTTCTGTTTCCTCATTTTAATCCTCATTTAATTTTATCATTTAATTTCCAAATTTTAAGCACTTAATGAGGCACAGATTTACAGAGGTTAGTTACCTGAGGTTTTTTTTTTGTCCCCAGGAGGGGACACTGCTTTAATTTTCAAAGTTCCAAACTGTTGTATTCTCCATGGTTTTAGGAGATAAATCTAGAAATAGAAATACTTACTGAAGAGAATATAATTATAATAGACTATTTAATTACTTCTACAATATGCCTTATAATCAGTAAAATTGCTAACATTGTTAGTCATAGAGGAACTGAAAAGTATTTATGAAGTACAGTCATTTGGTTCACATCTGTCCTCTTTCCATTGACGTTAACACATCTGCAGTTCATCATGCCTCTTTTTTTCTCCTTTTACTGGCATAGAAGCAGCAGCTCCCCAGGTGGTAAAGTGAGTGGAAGAACAACATTTCGGCTGTTTATATTTGAGATAGTTACACTGAAAGAAATCTCTGTCTCTGTAATGCAGAAGCAGACAGTGCAGGTAGTTTGGACATCTGAAGCTAGCTGCTATTAATGTTTAAAAAAACAGACCTACTCTTTAGTAATTGCTGCTGAAGCTGCTGCAAACTTCAGCAACTCTCCTAATGTGACAAATAATGCCCCGAAAGTTACATAAGCTTCAACTCTGAAAGATACAGAGCTGAAAAAGAAGTGATTGCACTGAAATTTCACTTTCTTTACAAGCTTCAAAATTATACAATATTTAAATACAATGTGACAGGGAAATTTATTACAAATACCTGCAGAGTTAACAAAGAATAGTAGTTTTTGATATGAGCAGGACTGTACTGTATATACTTCTGAGCCCACTTGGAAACCTTCAGCAATTGCTTTAATGCAGATACCAAATAAGTGGATCTTAGCCCATGATATGTTTGTTTTGATAGGTTCAGGCTTATTGCAACAGTAAAATGTTCTTTCAATGATCACTGCTTTGTGGAAGAGTGGTATTTACTTCTGTCTGTATTTGAGGGGAAAAAAAAAAATGGGTAACTTCAAAATTGCTTTTATTTTGTTCGTCTGTTACCTCAGGTGGCTGATTACCAGGCTGTACTGAAAAGGGGTAGGTAGGGAATAACTAGGAGAAGTTGTATGTCTTCTATAGAGGACAGCAAATCCAATAGAAGCAGCAGCTATAGGGAGGAAGAGCTAAACCTGGAAGTAATAGTAAAATAAAAGCACTGTAGCACTTAGCATTAACTTTCAGCATCGCCACTTGTTGTGCTAATCTCTATTTCTGTGAAGGGAAGAGTTTTCAGTTTCTTGGGGATCACAACCTTGGCAAACAATATAAAGGGGTAGTAAAAGCTCAGTGTTGCCATGAAAATCTCATTTAGGAAGGGATTCTCCATGCTTATGCAGCAACTCTGTGATTGGAATACCAAGGCAAGTAGAGCTGATAAGAATTAGGGCACTTTGTGTTTCTGTTTTGGAGAGGTTTATTTTGCAGTCTGAAAGAGGGCAAACAGCAAAGTTATTTAACAGAGTCTACAAGCCATTTCCAAAAGTTTATCTGAATATACTTACAAGCATAGTCTTACCTTAGCCCTGCTGTCGTTCATATTCAGAGAAGTCACACCAAGTCACTTGGAAAGAAAATCTGCTTGCTGTAGTTGAAAATACTTTTAAATATTAGAGATCTCGAGTCCTCTGTGTTACCCACTTTATTAAATCAGTGTTCTGCTGCATCTGTTTCCATGTCAATGCCTGTTGGGCATGTTATTTGAGCTCAAAGTCATCATGCTGCAAGCTATTCTGAAATCATCTGAAGAGTTTCATTTAGTATTTGAAGCTGAAAATTTACATTTAGTTACCCAGAGCTTTCTCTCCCTCAGATGTATTTATTTAGTTAGCCAGTGCAAGCCCCTCACAGGGAAGGTATTACTAAGAGTTACCTCAATACACACTCCCTAGGTCAAACCCAGTTTTTTGCTCATAAATTGATTTGTGAATTTGATCTTGGCGTATGCCATCCAAGAGCTATGAGCAACCCTGAAACACATGTTGAGACACTAAACTTGTATAACCTTCATTTCTCCTACAGATTTCTATATTTATGGTCAATGCTTAGTATTCTATTTATTCCCTCCTCTGCCTCTGTTAACTTTCTCATCTTATCTTAAATGTTTTACCAAGAGTTTTCAAAGTGTGCTGTGGAGACCTCCAACATAGTTGCTTAAAGGCACCAGAGCAAGAGAAAATAAATCTGGCTTGAGGGCAAGAGGCCTGATACATTCATCTGTACAAACCCAAGGTTGTGTTTGCCAAGTTTTTAAAGTTAAGTCATGATATTTGCCAACTGACTCAGCCTGCGACCCAGTGCCTAGTAGAGCTGGGGATATTCCCAGACAGTCTCAGCGTTGTGTATAACTCATAAATAAACTTCTATGACTTGCAATTTTACAGAGCACAGATGTGGAAAATGGGCTCCCTAGGGTGTCATGTCAAAAACTGCCTGGTCTTCTCATGTGTTAATAGCTTTCCCATAATATGCCCTGGAAGTCTACCACTGTTTTAGTTGCTTCCCAGCCAAGGGTACCTTGATCTCTAATGATAGTGGGGTTTATTTTTGGGAACCTAATAATGACTTGAGCCTCATATCTGTGTGACTGAAGATTTAGATAAGTGACATTGCTAGGACTGAAGCTTCCTTTAGTGTATGTCTGACTGATGATGTGAGTAGTAAGAGCTTTATGTAATAGGCAGTGTGGTGTCACAGTTTTAACTAATGAAAGCTGTTGCTCTCAGCAGTTCTATCCCTGTCCTTACATTCCTCCTGCTGGGTCTTCTGCTAGTTCTCACCATACACACATGTAAATGCAACTAGGTCAGGGAACTGATCTGCCTGAAAACATGCACTGTTTTTGCTGAGTTACCTTTCTGTCTGACTAGTCCTCTAGTGTCACGATGGAAAGAGGCATTCTGAGATTAAAAATGTAGTTTTTTTCTTTTCCTATGAAATTTAGGTATTGAAATCAATCCTCAAATGTCAGCTTTATGTAGCATTACATTTTGGTGAGACCTATACGCAGTTCTGTTCCAAACTCTGTACAGTCTACATGTACATGTACACTCTCTATAGCTTCTTTTAATATTTGAAAAATCGAAGAAAGGTCTTATAGGCAAATATATGGTATGCATGTGCTTGAGAAGATGCCTGTCCACTGCAAAAACACTTCATTGTTATAGCTGCAGTGTACTAAAGAACCAGCAGCCAATTTCAATTCTAATGCTGTAATTTTTCAGGTGCCTTATTTAGTCCAAAAATACCATGTTTGATTTCTTCACTAGACATAACATTATTTAATATAGGCATTTCTCTGAATTTCATACAATTTTGTCAAATTCAAAAGCAGTTAGAGAGGTTTGTCATACTTAGGTCAAATTGTTTCAATATATGTGTTATATTTTGATGAGACTCCTCACCCTTTCTTTTCTTGATCTCTAGTATAACATACAAACAGATCAGTACAGAAGTTGTGATAACGTCTCTGCCAAATCATCAGATAGTGATGTCAGTGATGTGTCAGCCATTTCCCGAACCAGCAGTGCCTCACGCCTCAGCAGCACAAGTTTTATGTCGGAGCAATCTGAACGCCCTCGTGGCAGAATCGGGTGAGTTCTCAGTGCAGCTTCAATTGTATCACACACCCCCTTTGATTCAGTACCAGACTGCAACCAGAAATTACTGAAATTAGATAGCCAAAACATAAGAATTTATAAAAACTGTTATGCACATATAAATAGTCTTTCATTGCTGGCCAAAGATGACAGTATTTTTGTGGTTTTACATCTAAAACCAATAGTTAACTTCTTACAAGAAGATGACAGATTAATAATGTATTTGTGGCAAATGGAAATTGAAAACACACTGTCCCCTCATTGCTGGCTGTCAGAGAAATCTATATGTCAATAAGGTATTATAGCAGAAATATTAGTAGATTTTTTTTTATGTAAAGAAGTAGCTTTCATAAAAGCTCTTTTTTTCTTTCACTCTATAAATTTATTTACCTATTTGCTTTTATTTTGGTATTTTTATGCATATGATAAATTACTAGATTTGAAACAAGTATTTGTATAGTAATTTTGATATCTCTGGTTCAAAAGTAGTTTAATTCATTTGTTTTATCAGTAGTCAGATACCTATTTCATCCTGGATAATAACCTACTCTCAATTTAGTGCTTTTTTAGATACACAGATTGATTCCTGTCTTCATTTAACTTGATGAGAAAACTCCCACCACCTATAATGGCTGTAGGATTGTCTTGGTAGTCTATGGTTACATCTACCAATGTCTGAACTCTCAGAAATTTGCCTTAAAGTACTATAAGACACCAAAAGAGCTAGAAACTATAAAAAGAAATCATCCATATGGAGGAAATCAGATGCCATCAGTTTGGGTGGCATCATTTAGTACTTCAGAACACTTCTAGACAGATTCACCATCCATATGGAAGTTCAGCTACAGTTTTTTTGTTCTGTTCACACAATGGGAACAGATGTTAGGGAGACTTGGAAACTGGCCTCTGTGTATGAACTAGCTCCTCATTTCTTTTGTGAAGGAAAGTTCAGGAGGGTATTCAAAATCATGTTTCAGATTGGTGAAATCATAATCTGACAGCTGCAGTAACCCACAATCCACCAGAACACTGCAGTGGAACTGTAAATGTATTTAAAGTTATTCAGGTGCTTAGCTATTTTAACTAATTTGTTTAAATACTGCATCTCATTGCATCCTACCTTTTCAGTATTTGTCTGTTACAGAGGGCTTTATTCATACCAAAATACCTGTATTTTCTAGACAGTGTATTATTTCAACCAGTGGCTGTTACAGTGTCTTTGGCAGATTGAACAAAATATGTTTTTTGTCCATAAATATCTTTGCATTGAACATGTTTTTTATCAGAAATGTTCCTTGGGTTCTGAATGTCTGATCACAGACACCAGAACCAGGAGAATCAGTAGCCTCATATGATCCTGGAAAGGGAGAAACCTAGGGTCAATCTTTGCTATCCTTCAGCCTCTTCCATTTTAATGAGTAGCAGAGCACCTTGGGTACAAGGTTAGTGTTCAAAACCAAGTACCTGCAATGGGAGCTCTAATTCAGCTTTACTCTAGACCCCTGAACTGAAATGTAAGTAGAATTCAGATGCCTTTCCTTTCTGATACTGTCCACAGAATCCATACCTCAGAGATTAGATAGTTTTGCTTGCTTTAACTTTCTC
>JAOEHX010019173.1:0-21300 GCA_025448015.1 Bolborhynchus lineola
CAGGGTCTAAATTTTCGCCTTGTCAGACAATGCCAGGTAATACGGCAATCACTACTAGTGGTTATTATTACTGTCATAACTGATCTGGATGTAGCAACAAAGCATATCTCATTTATGCCTTGCAGATGGGATACTCTCCTAATAGATAACTCCATGCTGATTTTAAAGTCATTATCACTTTGAACTAAAATAAAAACTGAGGCTAAAATGTGATTGCTTGCAGAGATTTATTTTTTTTTTATTAGTGTTAAGGTAACAAGGATGTCTTATTCAGTATTATTGCCTTTTTCAAAATCATTGTTTGTACCAATTTGAATTTTGCCCTAAATTTACGTCATCTAACAAGTAACTGCAATTTCTTAGAAGTCTGATTCCTCTGAGCTTTATATGTTGTGCTCTTTTAATCACATTTCATAAAATTGTTTTATGAATGTACCATACAGTTTCTAATGAAGTAGATAAATAGAATTACACAAAAGCTGTTAGCTTTTATAGCCAATAGTTATGCTATTCTTCCACACATGAGAGTTACTGGCTGTATTAGAAAGCTTTTCTACTGTGGGAGTCCTATAGGAAGAAAGCCATGTCAGCTAATGTGGTTGTCAGAAGTAATAAATTGTACAGACTTGAGTGGATGTTAAAGTTTGGAATGTATAAAGAACATTACAATTCAAACTTGACCAGAGAGTGGTTGTTTCATCTGACAACCATAACATTGCAAGGAATCATCATGTAGAAGAAAAAAATGCATTCAAAAATTTGAACAAGTAAACATTACTTGATTGTCATTGGTAGGGAGTAGGCTTTCAGAGAGAAATATGACTGTAGTCTTAGAAGCGGAATTTTGTAATATTCCTTTATGTTTAGTGAGACAAAAACCATTTTATCACCAGAAACTTAATCACACTGCCTCTGTTACTTAACAATCATCCAACTTGATGGGTATGTTATCGGGAATATTTGAAAGCATTCTATTGTACCCAAGGAGCTCTTAAAAGGCAAGGTTTGCAGATAAAACAAATTATAACAGTTCATTTCACATCTGCAACAGCTATAGTCACCTGATCATAAGCTAGATGAATTTGTTCTTGCTTGGCTGTAATTTCTTCTCTAGTTCTGGACACTGTGACTGGTGCTTTGGTTTTATCAGTGGCAATTATTTTCGGAGCTACAGTAGTTTTCTTAGCTTCCTTTTTAATCTAATTATTGTAGCAAAAATAAAAGTTTCAGTTACATATGATCTTGAAGATATTTGAACAATGGGAAAGCATTTTTGAAGAGGAACTAGTAAAAAGAAGGGGTTAGATCCTTGTGCACTGCACACAGCTCTGTATTATATGTATACTGATAAGTACTGTCACACCCTCACACCTATTTAAGTAAAAGTAATGATTAAAAAAAAGGAAAAGTGCATTTCAAGAGTCAGTTATTCCATTGCAAAGGTCAATCAGAAGGGAATTATGGGCATCCTAGTAATGAAAACAGTTAGGAAAACAAGATATTCTGGAATAATAAAGTTTAATTGACAGTAGTTCTGGAAGTTTGTAAGTGAAATAAATCTTAGAATAAATGATCTGGAAATGTATAGTTAGTATTTTTTGAGCAACACAATGTTTTTAAATAAGAGAGGATAAAAACCCAAACATAGTTATAATATTGCTATTCACCTTTTCATGGGTTATGCTCACTTGTTCTTGTTGGGTAGCAATTCCTTCTTTACTTTTCGATATTATGACTGGTGGTTTAGGTTTATCAGTGGTAATTACTACCTTAGGTACAGAGGGTTTCATATCTTCCTTCCTTATCTAGTTTTTATGGTAAAGAAAATAATAGTAAACAATTATGTCTGTTGTCAAAATTACACAGCTTTCCTGGAAAGTGGGATAAGGTTTCAGAATGTGTATTAAGAAGAGAAAAAAAGCACTTGAGAAATGGAATAATGCCTACAGACCAAGGCATTAATGTCTACAGACCAAGCTATAGCATATTTTGTATGCTAGCTGAACAAAGTCATGTAACTTATTGCATCAGTCTGTGTGTTAATTGTTCTATGTTATTGTTGTTTTGTAGAAACTGTTTTCTGCTTACAGATAAATGAGTATTACTTACTATTTGCTCCCATCAGTAGATGAAACTATTTCATCAGTTACTCCAACAAAGACTTCATAATATAGTCTAGCAGATGCATTCAATCCTTACACAAATATGAACTTCATTAAATCAAACTCTACGCATAAATATCATATAATAAGAGATAATCTCTACAATTTATCTCTAGAAATCTATCTTCAGACAAACAGCAAAGGTCATTAAGCATAAGATTCTCTGTACCCTGGCAATAAAAGCCATAATGTTCAAGGGATCTGTAGGATTGGCAGCTGCGCACTTCCTCTGTAGACAGAGCTGCCCTGAAGTCAGTAGACCTGGACCTGAGACACTGGGCTGGTCTACCTTGCTTTATAAACTTTCCAATTTGTAATCTGCTCTTCATATATAAGCAGAGCAAAGAGATGTAGCACATTTGAGGAAGAATGAGGTTTTATGAACTTTTTAGTGTATAAGAGTGAGTCAAACATCTGTAACATTAATTTACCTTTTCATGAGCAATTTGCACTTGCTCATGTCTGGTAGACATTTCTTCTCTAGCTCTTGATATCCTTTCTTGTTCTTTGGCTTTGTCTGTGGCAATAACTACTGTGGGTACTGGAGTTTTCTCTGGTTGTTTTCTTACCTAGATGTTTACAAATAAAGAAGTTTAAATGATATATTTTTTAAAAGTATAAGGTACATGATTTTTGATATATTTGGAAAAGAGGATAAAACTGAAAGGGAAATAAAATGTCAAATTCTGGATTTCAAAATCATATAGTCTGGAAACAACAACAACATAAATGGACTTTTTATAAAACATATATACATTACGCGTAAAAACAATACAACATTCCACAAATAATTGCTTTGCTACTGAAAGCAGTAATAAAAAAAATCTAATCAGAGAAAAACTGCATCATAATCAGTTTGAGAAAGTATAGGATATTAAAACCAAGTATTAGTTAAGTTTCACTTTTCCAAGTTCAGCTATAATCTGCACATAAACATCTAATTTTTTTCTGAGGTAGTTTTCTATTTCTCAGTACTTTAAACATAGGTTACACTTTATTCCTCATGCATTTCTGCTAGGATACAGATGTAATATTTGTCTATAAAAGTTGATCTTCCATTAAATCACATTTGTCTGATAAAACACATGCAGAAATAATCTGGATTAGTATTTTCAAAATTGATTTCAGTGCAGAATGAGTTTTTGTCTTTTTCTGACCCACTGTACTGCCAACAAACAAAGAAGGCTACAAATAGCAAGCTTAGAAACAAAAACAAAGGAAAAAAATCCACCATACAATAAACAAAAGATTTTTTTTGTTAGGCTAATGTATTTCAAATGTATCTATGACATCCTTCAATATTAATGGAAGTGAAATAAAAAAGGAATAGTCATCAAGGAGAGATAGGAGAATGGTAGCAATGTAAACTAGTAACAGCAAACATCTATGAGAAGCTAAAACTAGTATTACAGTATGTCATTTTTCTTGTTCATAGGCTTGTCCTTTGATGAGACATTAGATTTTTGAACAGAATATGACAATCATAGGTAACATCTGTATTCACCTTTTCATGAGAGATGTGCCTTTGTTCTTCTGAAGTTACAATTTCTTCTCTAGTTCTCGATATTACTGTTTGTTTTGTGGTTTTATCAGTGGTAACTACTACTGTTGCCTCCTTTCTCATCTGATTTTTATAGCAACAAACAAAAAAACAAAGCCTTAAAATTCATTTTAACAACTTGATCATCAAAAGAAGGAGAAGGTAAAGTAAGAGAAGAGTGTAAGTGAAGAAAAAACACAAAGGGAGAATTATTTTATATCTAGTGGGTAAATTGTAAATGAGATATTAGAAGAAAAACTCCATCAGTGTAAGAATAATGTTAGAGAATGGATGACAAGGCAGAACACAGGATCACTTTCATAGAAAGCATTCTTAAACTTAGAAACAGTTTAGGAATAACTACTTCAATCCTGCTTTTATGAAAAGCAATAGGAAAAGTGATCCATGAGCATTCCTTTACTGTCATGCTTTTGTGGTGCACTGGGTAATGTCTCGTTAATTCTTCGCAGTGAATCATGCCTTGTTTGCATGTTGGATGAAGGGATTAAGGGGAAACCATAGAATGCCTGTGCTCTATTTCTACCTGCTCCTGAACAGGCTGAACATGGACTGCGGTCATTGCTGTCCTTTTAGTAGTTTGCTCTACGACACTTGGAGCTGGTTCTCTCACCATGGCTTGATCCACAGCAGCAACAACTGTAGCAACAGCTGCTGTTTTTTCACTGTCCTTTCTCACCTATATTAGTCACATCAAAAGACATTTTTTCATGTTTTGCACATATTCAGAAGCAGCACAAAAATCAAGTACAGAGACAGAACGATGCAAAGAAGCATTTAAATACTTGTAGCAGAACTCTCAACAGCAGGTACACACACATTTTTATACACAGCCCTCCATTTAGCACACCTAATCAGCTGTGACAAGTCCACACATAGAGCAAAACTAATGCTTTTTCAAAAAATAGACTTTACCTCTCTAGCACCAGCTGCAACCTCCCCGGCAGCGGCACCACTAACGGTAACTTGTTCTTGGACCCCATATCTTCCTTCCCATCTTTCTTCAGTTCTTATTTGGGTAGCACTTGTAGATACTCTTGTTTCTGTCATCTGTGCTTCTGTGGTTGCAGTGTATCCTTCCTGCCTCCAAGGAGGAAGGACTTCTGCCCCAGGTGTTGTCACTACATGTGTTTTACGGATTGGAGATGGAGATTTCACTGGTCTAATAGGTGAAGTGGAGATTCTTCCAGCAGGAGAAACTGACCTAATATAAAAATAAGTATTAATATAATTAATGTTGTGTCATACAACAGCAGTTATACAAACATCATCAGTCTGGACTTGAATTTACTCTCCATTTAGGGTATCTTCACTACTTTGATTTTATAAAAGTTTTTGAGGTGTTCTACTTGTATATTACACTTACCTGGTTTTAACATTATGCCTAATGTGTGCTTTTATCATACTCATAACTGTAACATGTCTTCATAGTAGCTTAGTCAGATTTCCAAAAAGAAAGAAGGGCAAATGTCAAAAGGCATTTTACTCAAGCACACATATTTAAAATAAATATATGTATAAAAAAATTATTAGTTTCCATTTGCTCTATCATACTTTTCCTAATAGGAATAATATAAAAGGCTTATAGACTGTGAGTATTACATATTACATTTGTGGTCCAGTCTCTGTAGGGAGACAAAATGATTAGAGTAACTGCCTTTAGTAAAAAATACTAGGTGGCAGCAACCTAGCAACAACATAACTTTATGTACTGCTGCACCACATCTCATTTCTATGTGTCATCCCTTCATGTGTTCAGACTGCAAGAGAGATTCTGATCTATATTTTCCCCCATACTTACATTTAAAATTTCTCCAACAATAATTGGTAGCCACTTAGAAATGGAAAGAACACATTCTATGTGTATGCATTCTATGTGTAGCACTTAGAAAGTGCTACTTTCTCAATTTTGATATTCTAAAAATTCAGTCCTGATCCTAACAGATAGTTTGAAGGCATTTTTCAAAATGATTTAATAAACTTTCTAAGTTATATTTTCTTTGAGATGAATCTTTTTATACTGTATTTCCCAGAGAACGTTAACATATTGCAGCAGTAGAGGGCAGCATCCTGTTAATTTTTAGATTTATTTTCTAATGTACGTCTAAAAGTGGTTTGACAAGCAGTGGAGTACAAGCTTCTAGTTTCATACACACTCTAGATGGCACAATTGAATTATTCCTTCATCTGTGCATCTTGTTAGTTATTGCCAGCTACTACTAATACATTTCTTCCTGTACTTGCAAGTTATTCTCAATGGGGCAAAAATTCACTGGCATACTTAGCTCTGGCAATTTAAATGGGGCTTTTCTGAGCACTCAGCTTGGAGATATTCATTTCAGGATGCTGAAACTGCGGACTTCCAAAGCCGTTTTCTCCTTACATGCTTTCTCAACACACACCTACTGAGGTCTCCCAGGCCATGAGCCCTGCCCTTTTTATCACTCACTTTCCCTTTAAGACTCTTTACACAGCAGAGATAAACATTATTTTTCCATAACCATATTTACCTTGCCTACTTTTAAACATTTTTTCTGCATACTCATAGAATGTGTTCTTTCCATTCTGCTTGCCACTCATCAGAGTGCTATTGTTCTTTTCCCTGTTCATCAAAAAAAATCAAGGACAAACTGCTTTACTGTTTTCTTCTGTTTCATCATGAACTTGAAGCTTTGAGTGCTTTTTCAGCTGTATGTAGAACAATCAAATTGGATTTATTCTCTACAAATTTTCTTCTATATGGGATAGAAAGTTTACATAAGAGGCACACCCTTCTACAGCAGTGGCAAATATAGAACATTATAGCTCACCATCAGAACAGAAACAGTTGTCATTAAGTCAGTGCATTCTTCCATTTATACTGTGCTCTTGTTCTACACCATTATTTCTGTATGTGAAAGTTGATTCAATAGTCAATCTTGTTTGAAAGAATAAAAAGTTTACCTTACTGGTGAGGGTGTTGGTGCTCTGACATGTCTTACAGGTGATGGTGATTGTCTAACAGGTGATGGTGACTGCTGTCGTGCCATTTGTGCTTTTGCAGCAATTACTGGTGGAGTTGGTGATTTTGATGTAGGTCTAGGAATCATTCGTGGAGGTGCCTTATGTGGGAGCTGTTGGGCTGCCGCACCTTCTATGACCATTTCAACACTTGTAAGTGATCTGGCATCAAAGTGGGCTTCAGTCTTCTGCAATGAAATCAAGAAAACAAGTCTGAGATACTGGAGAAGTCATTATCCCCATTTTAACCTTACCAGCTTTGTTTTTGAAAAATATACCTTTTCAATCCTGGCTTGTCTTGTTTGTGAAATCTGAGCAGTCGAAACAATTGTCTTTGTCCTTTTAGCAGGAACGGCTTCTTCCTCACCTTTTCAAAGAAAAAAACATGGTCAGAAGAATTGCAGATGGCAACAAACAACAAGCAGTTGCATAAATAAATGAATGGTCAATTTCCTTTGAATACAAATTTATACAAACAACAGAGAAAGGATTGAGCAACCATGCTTTTTTCCTGCAGTGTCTATAGACAGATAACTGTGAAAACAGTTGTAATAACATTTCTGCATTACTCTGTCATCAGAAAAACAAACAAACTAACAAAATAAAATAGTCCTGGTTCTCAAATAACTAAACATTCTGGAAGCCTGACTGAGTTGAAATCCAAGCTAGACTGTGCTAGGTAAAATGATTCAGTGCTCTACAATTCTCTAAGAACTGTCTTCATCCTTATCAGGCTCATTTTCAAGACCATGTACAGTTATGCAATCTAATATATATCTGTTCTGTCAAAGACAGCTTATAAATACAATTTTGTGAAATCTACAGAGCAAAATAAAAACAAGTGAAAATATCCTCAGTGAAGCATCCCACCCACTGAATCCTCAGTTTAAAGAAGACCCATTCTGGAGAAAAGCTCCTTTCAAATTCTCAGACAAAATCCCTTTGCAAATGTCACCAAAACACTGTTTCTCCACAGCAAGTTAATAATGCTTGAGAAAGAAGTTATAAGTTGTCTTGTTGTTATAATTTTGATGAAGTAGTGCATATTGTACTGTTACAACAATGAATGATCTCCTGTTTTCATGGCTTGCAGCTTCACCTCTGTTACCTTGAATTAGCAATTCGGCTGTTGAAGTAGCACGTCCCACGTTATTTGTGGCATTTACTGAATAGGTACCGGAGTCTTCAGGATATGCTTCTGCAATTATTAAGCTGTAAAGGTCTCCTTCTTGTATAATTTGAAAATCGGGGGAGCTTTGGATTTCTACTCCATCCCGATAAAACTTCACCACAGGTGTAGGGATTCCAGTCACTCTCACATCAAGTCGAACTTGACTTCCCTGCCTTGCAGTCATGCTCTGTAGTCGTTGTGAAAAGTTCGGTGGTGCTGTTCCAGCTACAGTTTTATTGAAGAAATAAATAGAAAAGCATTAACATCTGTTAAAAAGAACTTTAAGGGCTAGATATTTTCATTGATAGAATTACATCAGATCTTTTTGTTTTTCACGTTTCTGACATGTATCTAAGGTGATACTATAGACTCCAACATTCAAAAATAGAGTTGATTTGCCAAAATGCAAACAACTTTAACTTTTTTTCATATTTTTCATATTTCTGATATTTCTGACTATGCCCATGTGTGCAAATATTTCTAGAATTAGAGATACATTGAGTATAACCATAGGTAGCAAGGGCAGTCTCTTGGGTATGAGCTTTTATGTGAGTTATTCTGTTAAATATCTGCAGAATTTTCTTTTCTTTTATCCTTTCTTTCATGCATAGTTTGAATAAAGCCACTGTGACAGATCACAGGAGCAGAAGCTACGACAGAAGTTTGTAATTATGGTTGAAAGTTTATAAAATCAAGATTAAACTTTATACAATTAAGGGTTATATGTGTATAGTGATGCTGTTAGAAAATACTAGTCAGAATACATGCTGAATTCTAGACTGCTTTAGGAAAACTAATTGGTTTGCTATTTTTTTTCTGATCATGTACTTTTAAATCCAAACCTTCTTCATTATCTGACACTTCTGCTGTTGCTATCTCTCACACTGCCAGCAGAGAGAGGTGCCTTTCTTTAGCTGTTTCATACCTGTGACAAGTAGCTCAGCAGTACTAGTAGCTTGCCCAGATCCATTGGTGGCTTGTACGGTGTATCTTCCACTGTTTGCTTCTGTCACGGCGGCGATCACCAGTTTAGCGCGGCCATCACTAAACGAGATCTGCACACCGGGCAGAGTTGCAGCAGAAAGAACCTGGCCATCCCGATACCAGTTCACCTCAGGAACTGGGAAACCTAAAGAAAAAGGAATACAAAAGGAGAATAAGATTCTGTGAAATGTCAGGTATCCAAAGTTACCATAATACTCACTCATGTATGCACTGTTATAGTGGAGTGCAATGGCATAGGCACAGGCACAGATACATGATTGTAAGTCCAGTGACACAGTGGTAAAGGAATTTCTTTTTAGAAAGGTTTTTCAAATACACAGACCAATAGAACAACTACACAGGCTACTGAATTTAGGTAATCACTTGAATAATGGGCTGATTGTAGTGTTTGGCAGTCCTGTTGAGGAACTGTTCATTGAAATTATGAGGGAGATGAATTAATGCACATGAGAATTCTTTTATTTATCTGTTAGTATCTAAGCAGTGTTCTTTATTGCTAACAAAATTATCCAGTCCAATAGTTTAGGGACAAAGTAAAAATCAGAACTTCTGACCAAGTTAAGTAGTTGTCCTAACACTAAATGATTTTAAAAATGAAGTAACAGAAATAGTGACTGCTGTAGACATTAACATCAAGTGCTATTAATGTTTTGGAGGATTTGTTTCTTTTTTTTGTGGAGTGAATTCTGTTTTAGTTTGGTATAAAGCAGTCAGCTGGAATCAGCTGATCTTTTGTTGTTCATACTATTCTTTTGTTGCCAGGGTCATGAGCAAGACTCTTCTTGTCAGAAGAGTTTGACCTATATCTACAGCTGGTTTTAAATGGTGGGGGTTGATTTCTAATGGAAATTCTGTTTCTGGGTTTTTTGCTCAGCCAACTCTACTAAGCAGCTGAAATCCATTTGATAAACAGGCAAGGTTTTTAGGCAAGCCTCATAAGAAGAACAGATAATTTAAGGGTACGGTTCCAGCTCAAAAGTTTTTCTGTAATCCTAGAACAGCATTTCTCCAAAATGAAAAATCCCTCAACTTTACTTTATGTACTCCTCCATTGAAGACAAATCACCAATTGTACTTCACAGGGGCTCAGGAATGAGATCTGAAACTGCAATTGCTGCAGCTGCTCTACTTTTTTCATTTCCACCCTCTGTGGCTTGGAAAACCCCAGGACCACAGAATGCTGCTCCTTTCTAGAGTACTTCTCCTATAAATTCTCCTATAAATAAAAAAGGATTAAATTATCTGAGTGTTCAATGTGCTAGGAATATGACTGTGTGAGACTAAAATGAAAGGGAATCTCAGAAATGTAGTTTGAAGCTTTTACTGGCTGCCTGCAGTCACACCATACCTGGTTAGCGAAGTTTTAAATTTTACTCATAGTTGAAAAACTGATTTTTAGATATATGCGAAATAGAAAGACACACACAGACAGAGAGTGTCTTATGATACTAGTGTAAGGTAAGTTGAACATTATAAAAATATTATAAATATAAAATATCCGGCAGATCCCACTGATTTCATCCAGAGTTAACATCTGTGCTAAGGAGTTTCAAAAATTCTTAAGCTTGGCAACCAAAAATCACTTTTTCAATAGAGAATATCTTGAAACAAAATGTTTTGTTTTCTTGGTGCAGCATCATATGATGATTAGCAAACATGGGGTTTGTGTGGTAGGTTGAACAAAGCCTACATTTAAAAAAATTGAGTCCATTTTAACGTCTCAAAGTCATATGCTCAAAGGATTCAAAATTAGAGGCTGTTTTGAAAATCTGAGCACAAATTCATACTGAAAGCAACTGAACTTCATGAATTTACTAGGACTCTGATAATCCCATGCTGCAGGGCTAGGGACCAAAATGTAAGATTTACCTCAGGTTACAGATATTTTTGACTGGACTATGCAGAGTAAGGACTTACCTAAAAATGTGCAAAATGACACTATGATTTGAATATTAACTATCAGGATATTCTTTTCATTTTTGAAACTGTCCTTTAGGTTTTTGAACTTTATTGATGAAATGAAGAAAATTAACCTGAAGGGCCTCAAATTCACTAATTTAGTAATTAAATTGAAATTGTCCTGACGGAGCTGTAAGTGAAAGGACCTGCCAACCTGTGTACCATCTATGTGTTGCTTTCAACAATATGTGGATCTTAGGGACATCTTACATTGGGTAATGCAAAATTCAGAGCAAGTTGAATTGATATTTTCAGTACTCAACTGAAGTAGAGTACAGATTAGTTGTTTGTGAGCAAATTCAATACTTGATCAGTACTGTGGAGACATTAAGATGGGCACAGTTCTACTGCCATCAGCATGGCAGACTTTCTTGCCACTGAGATGCTGCCTCATGTCCCCTCTGTAACTGCTCACCTAGTAGGGCTCCCCCTGTGATGTGTTAGCTACTCTGGCACACTGCTTTTAGTCACGGGTTTGTGTGTTATAAGCCAGGAGGAGGTACTGGATATTTTTGACTGATATCAAACCTTTGCAATGTGGCACTTCATTCACCGTCTGACACAACAATATAATCATTTGTTCAAGTTTACAGACTGCAAAATTGCACCTAGGGTGGCTGTTAATCTCTTCTGGTACTCTTAGATTAACTGGCCTGTGTTCAAATTGTAGCTCTGTATTAATACTTGATTTGTATATAAATAGGTAGTGTTATCAGAGCTAAAAATAAAGTCTAAATTTCAAAATCACAACAATTCATGGCAGGAAAGAAAGACAGACAATGTAACAAAATAAAGCTGTATAGTCCATTATTTATGCAATTAGTTCAAGAAACAAAACGTTCTTCATATTTTTTATGCATTAGAAAACCTAAATTCCAAACTGCTGTCAGATCTGTTAATCTTGGTTGATGCTTTTGGGGGCAGGAAAGGTATTTCAGAATCTTACAATGTAAATAAAAGCTATCAGAAGATTGCCTCACATGATATTTGGGACTAAAATACAAATATGGTATATGCTCCTCATTGTAAGAAATCAAGTTCCCCTATCAAATAATCCATGATATCACCCAAATGAATATATCCAAAATCACAGAGAGCCATAACATTAGTATATTCACTTGTTCTGGTGTATTCATAATAAGTATTGTAATCAGCAGTGGAAAGAAACTCTTCATTGAAAATTTACAGTGTACAGACAACAAGAGAAGGTCAGAGCAATTAACTGAAGAGTAGAGGGCCAAACAACAGAATAAGACATGAAAAAATATCATGGATATAGATTACAGGACATGTTCAAACACCTTGTGTGAGTCAGTGCTATTCAAAGGGACGAAAGGAATGAACCACAGTGGACCTTAGATGTCAGAGATCGTTATACTTGGACAGATCATGTGTTTGCACCTGTCACAGAGCATCTGGGTAGTGTTTTACGATATGTGGATCATCACATTGCTAATGCCTGTAAGACAATATAATTCCATCAGCAGGAACATGTGTCATTTCTCCTTAGTCACTGTCGAGGTCATAAGCACTCTTAGAAAAGGGTGTTGGTCTAATGAGAACCAACTCAGTCTTAGTGTGAATAAGGGCTCTTGCATGGGATTTTGCACAAGATAGGATATTTGAATGGGGTGTAGACTGGCAACTGAGCTACCCTTTAAAATTACGTGGCATCTTTAAATTACATCAGCAATTTAAATTATATTAATCTAGCCTTGAACTACCATCATGATCACCATACACACCTATTATCTAGCAAACTAGGATTTTCTACTGTCTTCAGTAGCCATGTGGACCCAGATTTTATGCTTTTAACCGTGCACTGGCAGAACTCTTGAATTAAGTAAACTGAAAGGTGCAGAAGGTTCCAGAGTTGGACTTAGAACTAGGTCAGTGAAGAGCTAGCATATGCCTTGCATTTTGCACTATGATTCCTCATTCTGTCCAATCATCATCCAAACAAGATCACTCTTTCTACACCCATATGAAGTTCCCTTGTTAGCACATTATGTATTTTTATGCATATCATTAAATGCTATTTTCCCCCAGTTTTCATGGTTCTAACATACATGAGACTAGATACCAGCCTCATTGGCAGGATGATTCACTATTGCCTGGGAAGCCTGGTAACTTTATGCAGTGTGTTCATGGGTATCTGACAGCATCTCAGTTCTGATTACTACTGCATGATAGGGATATATAGTCACATTTCAGCACTGGTCTTTACCCTTTCAGCTCAGATTATGATCTATGAAAAGTTTTATCATTTGTTTTAGCATATACATTACCAAAAATAGCAACAGACAATAATCAATCTTGCAAGAATGAAAAAAAACCTTACCACTAATATGAGCCTCAAAGGTTGCGGCACTACCCTCCAGTGCCACAACACTTTGTAACGGCTGCGTGAATGTTGGTGCTTTTGTTGTCATCTTTACAGGCACTCTGAAAGCAACGAAAATGTAATTAGAAATGAATGGTGAAATTGTTATTACACACACAACCTTCTTGCTAGATTTTAGGGATATTTGTGATTATTTTCATAACAATTTATTCAGTTTTAAATCACATTGACCTGGCGAAGCATAATGATTATAGGTTTAGAAAAATTGTATAGCAAATTACTCTTAGGGCTGACTTGGCTGAGTGGGATGTGAAAATGTTATATTTAGTGAAGCTGTGATTTGGCATTACAAGTATGCAGCAGGAGACAAAGTTCTACTTGACTCATTGCATGACCTTCCACAGGTCGTCTAGCCTGTATTTGTCCATTAATCTTTACCTAAACAGAAAATAATCTCCATGTAGTCTTTTTTAAAGTATTTGAAAACTTTTTACTAGTGCAAACCATTTGCATTCTCCAGTAGGAAGACAACAAGGTCACTAAGCAGCCACTGAAAAAAGTTTGAAGGTTTACAGTGTTTGGCTTAGAATAATGAAAAAAAATACTAAGAGACTCTCTCTTACAAGCAGTCTGTAAATAGTGAATAATTAATTTCATTTTACACAGAAGGATATTGGCACTACAGATGTAGATAAAATTATACTCTTTCTTAGAGAGTATCTCAGTGGAATTTTGAATATGGCAAGGCAGCTACCTTCGAAATGTGAGCTAGGATATAAGGTAGCCACTGACACTGATGGCTTGAACAACTGCAGATCCATGTGAAATCTGAAAGAAAAGAAGTTTGCTTTCTTTTCTTATGACATAAGATCCCACTTTGAAATAGCAAACTACCACTAGAAAAACTTCTGTATCAGGAATATTCTATATTTGCATGAACACATTTATTTATTGATGTTGAATTGTCCAGGTTTTTAAATGCTGTTAATATCTTCTTAATAGTGTCATATATCTATTCAAGTTACAATTTTTGTCATTAAAAAATTCCCTTGAGAGTATATCAAGTCTTACTAACTGAGAGTTAACCCCATAATATTTCTAGTCAATCTCACACATTTACTGTTGTTTACTTTGAGTTCTCTGCCTGATTTCGTGACAGACCCAGGCTTAACTTAAAAATTAATGAGAAAATGAAGTTTCTTTCACTATGAGCCAAATTAATACTACTTTTCAAAGATATGAGTTCCTTTATTGAAATCAGTGCCTGGTGCCTACATGCAATAAGCGCATAAGAGTTGAGCTGGATATTGTATTGGGATTTTTAGCTGCTTTTTGTTGCCTTTACTGGTTATCTGGATACTTGTTCCATCTTAACAGGGGAACAGCCCATTATCAAAGCTTTTCAGATTTGAGGATAAGAGGGAAATGAGTTCAAGTTAGAAATAAATTACCACCATTTTATCCTAAAACAACACTAGCTTTCTGAAAGGAAGATGAAGACAAATATCTGTCACATGCTAAAACATGGGGAAATAGTCTTACAATATAATTAAACGTTATGAAAATTTATATATATATGTAATTTCCTGACTCCAAAATAAATTAAAAATAATTTAATTAAGTAGGACTGTCATTGAGTTCAGACAAAGTTCATATATTTCATTATCTAGGCAAAATTTGGTGATGAAGATCTGCTCTTATAAGGCTTTTTGTATAATTAGAATTGAAAGTATGCATCCAAAATGTCATGTTCCAGAAATAACCTTCCTGGCTATGAATGACAGCAGACAAGTGTTCCAGAGCTGCCATGTAACTGATACCTTAGCAGTTGATTCCCTTAAAAAGTCATCAGTGCTTAGCTGATACCATGTGCATTTTATCAGAGCTATTCTTGGAGCTTCTCAGTTTATCTCTCAGTAGCATAACCTTGAACACTCCCAATGAAAGGAGGTTTAAAGTTAAGCAGATGTTTCAATGCACATTTCAAAATTTAATTTATATTCTTTCACAATAAATATACTAGAAAAACTTTTTGCTGAGTAGTATCAAAACTTACTCCCAGAAATTTAAGACATAATCTTGCCAGACAATTTTAATGATCCATGTCCATAGTCTGAAACCTACACCCCCCGTGAACCAATTTGCAAATAGTAGATTGCATCAGGATTGTTAATGACAGATAAAATACTTATTACACCATCAGAAACATGTTACTAACCTGATCTCTCAAAGTGCCTGTAAGAGTGGGCAAAGCCCAACGATATCTTCTTAAACGACGCCCTTATCCAGAGTAAAATTTTGTTAGAAAATCCCAGCATGAGAATTGTAGAGCCTCTAATCATAAAAACAAAACTACACAGTCTTGACAGTGTAGTTTTGTTTTTTTGCAATCCCTACACCCGAGGCGAGGCGGGGAATGCACGACTGCTCAGAAGTGCTAACATAGTTGTTTTGCTTTATATACCCCAGCTCTGCTGTCAGGTCTGCCTCATCATGTCACTGTCAGCTCTGATTGGTTTCCTAAAAGAACGTATCTTGTGAGAGGGGATCCATTATGTGTAACCAAACACCACCTGTTGGTTTGATTGACAAGGCTAATTTTGGATGCACAAAAGGGATTCACTGAGGAAACATCATCTGTTCCAAAGATTTTGATTTATAAATCAATGTCTTTTGTTATGTGCAGTTTACAAGATGCTGCAAATTTCCTAAGTGATAAGCACAAGACAAAGTAATAAAGCATTTTAGCACAGGATAAGGACAAGTCATAATATATCAGTGAGATTCAGCCTTATTTTCTTTCATTCTAAAACATCCAAGAAGCTACCAAATGCTCTGTCAATCACGAGACCAAATAAGTGAGCTGAGCTCAGACATGTGGCTACACACTATTGGAATACACTTTTTAAATTATTTTTCTACAACTTTAAATTCTGAAATTGCATTTAGTAATATAGAGATTTGTCATTTTTTTGGTTGTTTCACAATTTTTCCGTTCGCTGTTCCAAGTAGTTAAGCTTAAAAAACAATAGCGTACAAAATGCAGAAATACTAATTCTGTGAAATCAAATTAATACAGACAACTACTGTAGTTTCTAAAAAAGCATTTTTTTAGCATAATAGCTTTTTTCTAGACATGTGTAAGTCCTTGTGCAGACCACAGAGTTAATTGCCCATTGAATATCTTATTAGTTTGTGAAGTTCCAATAGCCCAGCTTCATCAGTCAGTGCTGCTAATTGTACTATTAGAATGGTTGTCTCTGAAACAGAAGTGAGAGTTAGTTGACTATTCTTATTTATAGCTGTAATGGGAGGTGTTTTGCCACACCACCACATCAGCCTGTTTTCCATTGTTTTCTTACTGAAAAACCCTTTTCCTTCCTTATGAAGTGAAATATCTATAATGCATACCTAGAAAACTCTTTAAGGACATAACTGGCTTATAAAACCATCTATGTGCTTAAAGTAAACCACATGCTTAGCTGTTTTGGTGAACAGAGGACTTCAGTCTCCTGTTACCAAGATTCACATTGAGAAGTGTCTCCCAGAGGATACCTAGAGAAGTAAGCACAGGCTGGAGTTTTGTACTGTCAGCTGCCGTTGTGCTTGAAAACAATCTGAATGAAACCTCCAGCAGAAGCTCCAGAAAATGCCCAGGAGGGAGAATACCACTACTATGATTCTTGCAAGGGTGTGTTACACTATAGATTTCAGATATGAAAAAAAAAATAAAATAGAAAGAACATATATCTGTGATCACATCAATAAGTTCAGAAATTTAATCTGCCATGCAATTTATCCACCCCATAAAGTGTCACATTTATGGCTACTCTTGCCATGCAGCAGTAACAACACCAACAAAAACTGGAGGAATAGTCTTTTTTTATACTGGTACTATCATCTGGACTCTTGCAGAGATTTAGCCAGAGTATTACAGCTCATTTCCAATTTTTATTTCAAATAGATGTCAGAGAGTCTAAAGTCTCTATATAAGACTTGGTATGAAAGCAAATGCAACTCTACATGTTCAGCTGGGGGGGCTGGGCAAGATATCTTCTACTAAAAGATGAAAAATGTCTACAGAAATCTGGGTATCTGATTTCTGACTCTAAATAGAGATTTGCTAATTATCAAATGGCTAGTTTTCTCTGTAGCTGAACACTTACATTTTCAGTAAAAAATCAAACTTGAAGAAAGAACGCAGGCTAGTAATCAGAAACTTGAACTCAGGCAGCTAAATGATGATGTCTAAGTCAAATAATGAAAATGTTTATGAACATGTGATGATTTTAAAATGACAGAAATGTGCAAACTGTCACTTTTAAGTTATAAGATGTTCACGATTTCAGATTTTTCTATATCAATCATGTCAGCAATTGATAATAATAGAAAGCTTCAAAGAAACATTTTTCTGCATTCAAACATGAACCACTTATCTTGTATTTTTAAAACAAGCTCCTTCCCATTTTTATCTTTTTTATTTTTGTATATGATCATTATTAAACCTACTTCAATTCCAACAAAAGTTTATACCTTCTTAACCTGTTACTTTTGCTGGTGAATTCAGAAATTAAATTGAACAGTGAACTATTTCTCTCATGATGTTAAGGAATATGAATTATTTAGTTTGCATACCTTCCATTAACAGAATGACTATCAGCCCAGTGTGATTTCTGCATGTTTAGTGTCACATGGCATATCCACAATAAAAAGCGGGATGACTTCAATCTTATTATTGTGTGGCAGACGCTGCTGGTAAAAACAACATTATTTCTTTGCTCCAGGATCAAACAAACAATCCAGAGAATGCCAAATAGTTTTTCAGGCAAACATACAAAGTAAGGATTGTTATAAAAATGTCAACATTTGCTTCAGTCTACTATTTTAAGTATAAACTATATATTTCTAATCACTACAAACATATATTATGGTATATGGATTACATCATAAACCAAAACCACATTTAAGAAAAATCACGTAATCTTCAACACAATGAAACATTGTGGCATGGATGCCAGCAGCTGCTTTGATTAATTCTAATAATCCTATCGACTTGATGAGTGGAGCTGCACAAAAAGAGCTATTACTTTAGAAGGCCCACATGAAGATGCCCAGGAAGCTGAAGATTTTAGTCAGGGCTTCAAGAGAAATTCAGTCTTTCTTGAACACTGAAATCTTCGAAGTGCCACTTACATAAGTTTTCAGTGTGTTTTTCTGATGTGGAATTTCCAAATTTATTTTTTAAAATAAAATCATAACCTTTCCTTTTCTTTATTATTTGTCAAACAGTAGTAGTGTACTGTGTGCTGTAGCTGCACAGCCAATTTAGCATAAAGCTTTCTTTCTTGCCTGGTCCCTTAATCTATCTACACATGCTAACTTGCAAACTGAATGAAAAGAATCAGTATCTCTCCCCTTTAATTTCATACATTTTTATGCACCCACTTCATTCTTTGCCCTGTTCTTTCCTATAGAATGTCTATCTCCTTTCACAGACAATTTTCATTTCACTCTGCCCTCCAATCAACTATGCAGAACCAAGGGAGTCATGAAATAAATAATTTTGTCACTTTAAATAAAACATTTCACTGATATGATGCTGTCTTAAATCCTTATAGAGCTGCCAAAACACAATCCAAAATGTATCTAGATATTATATCCTTGATGAATTTCCAGTTTTCTAAAGCCTACTTTTGAAAAAAATCCCCAAAAACTTTCTTTCCCTCCTTCTACCCACTTTCTTTAAATTTAGAAATAACTAAAAAGTTGCTCTCTTAACTGTTAAACCATTAAATCCTGACCAGAATACAAAACACTTTTATGCCACCTTCATCAACTCTTCTCCCTCTGCAAATGCTATAAACATTACTTTATAATGGAATATGTAGAACCTTAAATAAAGACTAAACAGTACTTTGTGATGAAACCTTAGAACTTTAAATAAAGGTTATAAAAATCAGCATTGTCACAAGAACATCCACGTTTATGTGCCGAAGCTGGCTGTTGAGAAGCTGCAGCATTTTCAGTTGTCAATGTCTTTTATCTCAGCTATGGTAACTGAGTATGTAGGATATGTTATTATTTTTCAATACAAACTAAAACTTGCTTGCAGAATACTGGTTTACTCGTTACTGAAGAAGGCAGTAACTGAAAAGCAAAACAGAAAAGATAACTAAGGCACTAAGCAGTTTTTGAAACCAGCTATTTAACCTGAGAATGTAACTAGACTTGAATGAGTATGGATTAGTTATCCGGGTCCATATCACTAACTTCATGTTGAGAGTTGTCACTCATACCTCCCTAGAAATATCTAAGGAGGAGATTCACAGTCTTTGCCTTTCCCAAATTTTTCCTTGGATATTATTTTGTATCATCCCTACACATTTACGTATGCAGAGAAGGAAGGAATAAAAACATTACTCAGCACCTAGCCTTAGAAAGCAGGGCCCTGATAAAAAAAACCTGGTATATTCTTTATCTGAGTAAAGAATATTTTTAATAACTATTCCACTTCCTCTGCAAAATAGTTAACATCATAATACTTGAGACAAGTTTTAATATGGAGATAGTCTTTAGAATTAAATAGATGCATACATCCTGACAAATTTCACATACCTTGTAATAATTTTATGAGCAAATAGAATTTATAAAATTAAAAGAATCAAACACACTTACCATGTTTCATAATGCCTCCATTCCCTGGGAACACTTGGAGCAATAGCTGTCTTCCTCACTGGCAAAAGGTTGCTGGGTTTTTTGTTTATCTGTTTATAAACACCACTTTCTACTGTTTTGTAGGAAAGCCATAGGTAAGAAGAGCTGTACAGATTTCTGGTTTACCTCATATTATTATTAACACTCTTTTTTTTTTTTTTTTTTTTTTTACTCAAGGAAAGTTGTGTTTTGTGAATTAAGGGAAAAATCCCACTTCAAATATTAAATTCAAGTTGTACTTAGAGGCTGACAACCAAGAGGAAAAGCAAGAACCCTCCAATGCCTTAAATTTGCTGAGGAATCAAGATCAGCATGCAATTTGAGGATTTTAATATTTGGGCAGGGGAGCAGGCAATGTTGGTGGTATCCAATATGTATACTTAGTCCTCAGAATGTTACTGCATTTAGAAACATATTTTTTTTGTGAAATCTTTACATCTAAGCAACATGTGCAAAGAAGGTTCTTAGCAGAAAAGTAATTGTATGAGGTAAACAACATGTTTGAATATCTCCATTCCACTTTGGAAAAAACTTGTGAGAGATAAGGGGCAAATAAGTAGATGAAGAATCTCTTCCTCAGCTGCTATATTTATATGCACATATACACAGCCTTGTGACTCTTCTGTGGGCAGGATGCCATTGCCTTTCCCATAGCGTCAAGCAAGTGATTTATGTGATCAGGTGAAGACATGTACATGATATTTTTTTTCAGCTTGTTTCCTCTCTATGTCTATGCTTCAGTTTGGAGATATTTAAGTTTCTACCAGCCAACCTACATCTTGTTGGCAATTAATGTTTAATGTTTTTATAGTACAATTTAAGCAACTCTTAGCAAATTTATTTCAGTCCCAGTTTTCCACAGATGACATCTACATGGATGAACCACAAAGATGCTGCACTGCTTAAACCCCTATCAGATCTCTGTAAGAAGCATGAGTGTATTGTTGTAATATATAAACCCACTGTAGGCCCAGTCAATGTTTATATAAGTGTCCTGGGTTTAGCAGTAGCAGCCATTTTTCTCCTTCTTAGTAGCTGGTGTAGTGCTGTGTTTTTCACTTTTGGCCTGGGAACAGCACTGATAACACCAATGTTTTTATGTACTGCTCAGTAATGTTTAGTCTGACCAAGGACTTTTTGAGCCTCATGCTCTGCCAGGGAGGAGGGTAAGCCAGGAGGAAGCAGAGACAGGACACCTGACCCAAACTGACCAAAGAGGTATTTCCATACCACAGTACATCATGCCACTATATAAACTGGGCGCAGTCACCTGAAAGGGTTAGATCACTGCTGGGTCGGGCTCGGTGTCGGTCGGCAGGTGGTGAGCGGTTGTATTCTCTTCCCTTGTTATTTCCCTTATCATTATTATTATTGGTGGTAGCAGCAG
>JAOEHX010019176.1:0-39519 GCA_025448015.1 Bolborhynchus lineola
TATTATTGGTGGTAGCAGTAGTGATTTGTGTTATACCTTAGTTACTAAACTGTTCTTATCTCAACCTGTGGGAGTTGTGTTCTTTCAACTCTCCTTCCCATCCCTCCGGGAACAGAGGGAAGAAAAATGGGGAAGTGAGTGAACAAACTGTGTGGCTGATTTACAGCTTAAACCACGACACTTCTCGATGAAGACAATACTGTTAACGTACTGATAGCTTAAATATTAGTGAAATTAATGGGTGGCAAATATTTATCTTAACTGGTGTTAATGTAAACTAGGAAGGAGTTCAGGAGAACCTAACCAAACCAATCAACAAGGCTGCATCTAACATGGAGGGAAATGAAAGTTCAGGTTTCTCCTTTAGGCACATGCTTGTGTATGCTCTGGGCTGTGAGATGCTGCATTCCTCTGCCCACCCCTGCAGTTGCTGTTGTCTGGCTGTACCTAGCTCTTGACAGTTTGACAGCAGACGAAAGTCAGTATAGACAAGTGTGAGATATCTTGCATCAGAAAGAACAATTTTAAATTACTTGCACACGTTGTTTGATGTGAAATGACCTGCTCAAGAAAAAAAAAGTAAATCTTGGCATCATTATGGATAAATCATTGATACCATCTGCTTTTTACAGAACTCTGGTCAAAAGAGGAAAGAAATTTCGTCTCTAACCCCAATGATCAGTGGATTCCCTGGAGCATTGGGATGGATAGTGTTTGTAGGGCCAAGTTTTCATCTGAGTGTGCATGTTTGGACACAGCTCACTGACAATCGATGACATGAACTTGCTGCTCGAAATCGAGTCTCTTCCTGAACGCTTTTGTGTCTGTTGCAGAAGTAACTCATTTTGTTGCATGATTGAAAGTCTGAAAGCTTCCATGCAGAAGATGATGAAAATGCAGAATGACAAAAACAAACAGAAAACAACGCCCTGTCTTTAGCATGATGGTAGAAACAGCAGCTCTTTTGTTCTTGAGACCAGTCAGTTTCTCTTAGGGAAACCGAGATACTGTAGCTGGGAGTAGAACCATCTAGAAGGTAGGAATAAGAAGAAAAAATTTGCTCTTAGGTAGAGGTGAAACAGCCAAGTATAATATGTTTTTTAATTTCTCCTTAAAGTTTGCCTTTACTGATGTTTTCCATTAAGCTTAAAGTACATGAAATGTTTTTACACAGGCTGCTTCAGGATTAACTTTATTTCCTCTCCATTTCAGATGTCTAAAACCTAGTGGGAAGTTAATTATGTGAGTCCAAAACTTTCATTTTGAAGCTTGACACAGTATAAGAATTGTTAAATATTACAGAGGAATAGCAGAATAAGAGTTAATATATTTTCAGATTTTGACAGCAGTGGAGGGTAAACAAAGGTAAAATATATGTTCTTTGGGGAAATTGCTGTCTGAGACTGGTGCATGTTTCTAGTATTTCACTGTGTGCGCAGTTATATAAGGAAAATAGTGCGATAAGCTTGCTACCTCTGTTGAGAAAGAGACTTTAGCTGTGGGCAATGAAAATCAATCAGATGAGATCACCTTCCTCCTTCAGTTGATTGGCAGTAGCGATGAAAATAGCTTAGACACCAAAATCAGGTTCTGATGTTGAAAGACTCTTAGTGGCAGGATGACCTGAAGCTATTGACACAAAGTCTTTGTTTCCTTGCTGATTTCAGCATATACTTGGCTATGAGTACAGAAAAACCCAGGAAAAAAAATGTAGGGGTGTCTTATGGATTCACTTTAGGGAATTTACATGACAGCAGGATTCCACTCTTTACCTAGCTTCTGACTTGTATGGAGTCTACATGCCCTTAGAGCTAACTTAAATTTGAGGACTGCAGAATAATCTCTCACAATTATATATGTAGCACAATATTTTTGAACATGTTCTGGGAGAACTCATTAGCTTCTGTGATCTCAGTATTTATTTGAAATGATGTCCTGGTCCATGGTGAAAATTTGACTTTAAAAATCTTGTAGCAATTGTTTTTACAGTGGTCTAGTCAAGAGAAAAGGTTGCTTGTATTAAAAGCTTATTGTCTGATTACATAGAAGGGAAAGGATGTTAATTAACCCAATAGACATTCCTTTTGTCTTCCTTTTCCCTGTATCACATGCCTAACACCACTACACCCATGGTGCTGGCCGCAGCCAGTCAGAGGTGCCCAGCAGAGCTGGTGTGGGCTGTGGAAGACTGACCTTTCAGAGCTTCCCACGTATTTCTCTTGAGGAAGAAATGAAGAGCTATGTTAAAGCACTAGTGTTGCCCTGGATAATTTTCCCCCTCTGCCCTCACTTGCTTTTATAGTTCACTCTTCTAAGGGTCCAGAATATAACATTTTGTTTTATTTCATTTGAGATTCTGGTAGTTTGTTCTTTGGAGAAAACTTGGTTTCTACCAGGTTGTTAGCATCTTAGTTAAGATTTCATTTGCAAAATTGTAGGACTTCTCCGAGTAAAGCTATTTCACACTCTTCCATGTGAGTGCTGGCCCTTGCCTGTGGAAGGTGTCCACAGTTTAATTGAAATCTTGGTAGGATTAATTTCTTCTCTCTAATAAAAATAAGTAATGTGAATTTCTGGTGGTCCATGGAGACTCGACTGCTTACTACTCTGTGTATAGGTTGTGAAAATATTCTAAAATGTAGCATATTACTTTTCTGTGCAAGTAATTGCTGTGGTTACCTCATGAGCTTTAGGAAATCAAGAGTGGGTGGAGAAGTGCTAGTGAAACACACTGTGTAATAAGTTGTGAATTATCCCATGAATAAGTTTGTGAGACTTTTGCTTTAGAATGCAAAATCAATATCTGGGCCATGCACAGGTCATCCTTCTTATGCAATGCAAAGTTTAAAAGATGCAGTAACTGAAGGACTGCTTTCAGGAAAAGTTAGCAGTGACTCTTTGACAAACAACTTCAGCAAACCTCTCCTGCATTGGTGTGTTGGCTGAGAAGGAGTTTGCTAATTTCTCTGCTTTGCAAAAAGTCAGTGTTGAGTTTGAATTTAAAGTTGGAGATATTCTAATATTGTACAATATCTGCTATTTTTGTCTAAATAAGCAGCTGTATACTTGTAGTCTAAATGGTTTTATTTCCTGTCAAAAGAATACAGGAGATAGAAACATCTTCAGTAAAGGGATGTAAGAGAGAGAATGTGACTTTAGCAGCCATGTCAGCTCTGAAGAGTCTTGCAAAAATCTCTGATTTGAGTTTTTTATAAAGCCTTGTGTGATTAAGTCACAGTCTGGGCCACGCAGAAAGAGGTTTCTAGGATTTTTGGTATAATTATTATTGTTATTTTTTGGGTAACATTCGAAAGTGTTTCCCCATTGCATCAGCTAGCTAAATTGCTTAGTTTGAATATTCTGCCTTTGGCTGCCCCAAGCTTAAGTTGTCAGGAATGTTGTACTTGAGGTCATGCGAAGAATACTTTCCTAATGAAAGCACAGCTCCCAGATCATAATATGGTGAGGTTCAGGAAAAAAGGTATGTCTGCTCCTGATACTGTTTGCTCAGTGAAAAACTAGTTGTTGATTACTGTCCCCACAGGCCCATCCAGCATATCAGTAGAACAGCATAAATATATATCATGTGGTTGGAGCTTTTGGATAGTTAAACTAGACCATTTTCCTAGAAGAACTTCTTCCATGTAACAAAGGTATTGTGAAGAGATACCCCTGCCGTGTTTTCTTAAAATGAAAATCTCTAAATTGAGATTGAAGATTAGGAAAAATTTCTTACCAAAAGGGTTGTCAAGTGTTTGAACAGGCTGCCCAGGGAAGCAGTATAATGAGAGAAAGGAATCTAATAGATTCTTTAATAGCAGACTAAAAGAAAGAGCTGTGAAAATTGCTAAGGATTCAGATCTTGGTAGTATTTTAATAGTGTTCATGCTGACCTGATTCTTAGTGCACATGAAAAAACCCAGAAATTTCTTGTTTGAAAGTGCTCTTTTTGCTGTTTTTTGCTGTTTTCCCACTTTATTCTTCTACTGTCACCCCAAATTAACACTGTAGGATGTTCAAAATAGCCATGTAGCTACATGAGCAGTCAGCTGTCCTTACCAACTGTAGAGTTGGCTTTTATTTCTGACCTGGAATCAATTTGCTGTTAACAAACAGAGAATAGAGCATGGGAGCAGAAAAGTATCCTCACAAGTTATCTAGACTGTAGGTACAAAGCAGGAGAATGGAAATGTTGCTTTCAGGTGAAGAGAAGATTCAAATGCTTAAATCTGATAATCATATAATATAATACAAGCCCTTGTGGAGACAGTGTGTTTGACCACAAGCCACATTTTACATGAAGTATGTTGCTGAAAAATTTACCTGTAATTTTTTAATTATTGCAGCCCAAGAAAAAGGAACATTTATTAGCAGAAAAGAAATCATCCTCATTTCTCTAATTTTAAAGAAGGCATTGCAGGGGCATTACTATCCTGCAGATGTGTGGGAATTATATACTGTATTATCAGAAAGACAAATATTTGGAGTGTATCCCTATAAAATAGGTTGTGTCTAACTGCTGGGAGTACAAAGAAAAAGCAACAGATGTGTTTTCTCCTGTCTTGGAGCAGGGAGGCAAGTTTTGTCGGAGGCCTTGGGAGGCCAGTGCTGGGGAGAACCTGACTTTCACAGTGCTCACTACACTGGGCTGTTGTCTGCTGCTCACAATCCTGCAAAGAGGTTGAACTAAGGCTCCATTTATTGATGGGATTTTTTTATATAAAACACTGAGATAATGGTGTGAAAAGCCTATTCCTGTCTGAGGTCTCAAAAGCTTCAGACTTTTCTGGTTATCCCTTGAAGTGACAGGGCACAGCTTTGATTCAGGTGCATGATTAAAAGATTCATCAGGAATGTTCTGGTTGATTGCCTGACAAGCAAGCTAATATTTATTACAGGGTTCAGTTTTAGATTTTCTGGATGTGATTCATTTCCAGCCATTAAGGCATTATTCAGTGATGCATTATGTGCATCCTAAATGAAATATCGATCATTTTAACATCAACTGTTTTACTTTTTCATAAATGATTTTTCCTATGCAAAGGTTTACTTTTTGGAAGAGGATGTACTAGGAGAAGTGTTATATAGCATCAGATGCCCTCTGTTTGAACTCTGAGTTGTTGGTTGGATAGTTACATTCAGCCTTTCAAGCTTACTTGTACATTAACATTTGCGTATATAATCATAGGAATCTCTGAATAGGCATAAAAAGTGAAGCTGGAAATAGACAATCTTGGGCAGTTACAGGCTTTCAGAAACAAAAATAGTGATTTTCACTTTCGTTTTAGGAAAGTGATTACTTTATAGATGAACTGAATGTTGACCTATAATTACAAAGATCAGTACAGCATGATATTGCCATTCTTTTAGAAAACCTGGGAAGAATGTTCTGCATAAATCAAGCATTTGTTCTTTGATTTATACATCTTGCTTTTAACTTACTTTTGTATGGTTTTAAATAAATGTATTAAATTTTGTGCTGACTTCACTATCTTGAAACAACCCTATTCTTATATTGTATTTCTTTTAATTGGGGGCTGGATAGAAGATCATATTAAGCTCTCACTGAAGCTTTTAAATTGGGCCTAGAGCAATTATTTTTGAAGAGCATGTACTTTTATGACAGGGATTGTGGTCCAGGTTGATAAGAAAAGAGAAAAAAAAAAACAATTTAGACCTTTCCATATTTGAATTTATTAAATTGGTCTTACACAATTAAAATAACAATTAATTTATGGCAGCCAATATTGTGTAATTGCATTTCAAGAGAAAAAAATGCAAGGAAATTATGATGATAGATTTATCAAGTTACATGGTTAGAATTTATTACCTTGAGTGACAGTAATTTTGTATTCAGTTAAAAGATTGGTTAATAATAATAGAGTATCCAAGGATCAGGATTTGAACTGATAGATCCCTCTGTTCACTTTAGCTCCGTGTATTGCAAGTAAGGATTTGGCATTGATGTAGTAATGAAAAAAGTCTTAACTGAAGCTCATTTTTATTCCTCAAATAAAATTTGAATAGGTCTTTAAGTACTTTTTGTCTCCTCCTGGCACACTTTGTACTGGTACCTAAAAGCAAGCTTTAGTCAGAACTATTTATATGTAATTCTGTGGTTAATGCACCAAACATTCTTGAAAAGTGTATTACTGTCTGCAAAATGTGTTTCTAGCTCTGTGGAAAGCAGAGCAATTAGTACCCAAGAGAGATTCTCTCTGAGCTTTTAGTTTTGCAGAAAGCATTTACTGTGGTAGGTTAAAGACTGATGTTTACTAAATGCTCTTACACAAAAGCAGTACTTGTTTCTTTGGTAGCCTATATATTGTGAGGTACTTATGGTTTATTGCATCCAAAATCCTAGGGTTTAGGTCTGTAGTGCTTTTGAAGCCACTTTTGCCTGGCTAGATTGAAAACCCCCCCCCCCCAAAAAAAAAAAAAAAGGCCAAAAAAACTCTAAACCAGTACAGTAATAGGTCAGAATTTCACATTAAGAACGGTCAATTGAGGTACTATAAATCCAAAAGAAATTTTTTAGGATTTTTGGATTTTTTTACAGTTCTTGCTGAGTCAGCTTTGAAGATACACAAGTAGAAATATTTTTCTTTTGGCAGTTGGTGGGTAAGCATCTCTAATATTCAGACTAATGTGTTGGTTTTAGTAAGGGGATGGAGATAAAGATCCCAAAGTTGTGTCACACATGAATCTAAGTCACTTTAATTACTTCTGTGTACCACTACTACTGTAGCTATGAAAAGAAGCAGGCTGCCTGGTATCAGACCAACCTTCATCACTAGTCAGGACAGGAATTGTTATGTCAGTTGATGTGGAACCCCAGGTGCCAGACGCTGCATCCTGCTAACTTAATCACAAAAGCTGAAAAAAGTGTTCAGTTGTGAAGTGTTCCAGCTGTAGGTGAAGGGGCTCTGTTCTGGCTGCCCCGAAATATAGGGCTTGTGTCCATAGACCCTGACAGCAAGGGCAGGTACCCTGATGCTGTCCCAGGTTGCACTGAGTGTCACAGACATGTGCCCATGGAAGCTGGGTTCTTCTGTGATGCCATCAAAGATGCTCAACCAGATTGATATCAGCAGAATCTGTCAGCTCTGTAAGAGTGGAATTTTACTCATTAATAGAAGAATGACAATAAATATCCAATTTCAAGTGAACTAAAATGGAAATGAATAACCTAAGTTCATGCTTCCCTTTCTGTTCTTTCAACATGGCAGGAAACACAGTGGGGTTCCATTATGAATTGGGATGGCTGCTTTAATTTTTCAATGAACTTCAATTGTGTGCATGGGAACCTAGCATTAAAAAATAATCTTTTTATTATATTAGACTCATAGACTGGAAAACTGGATCTGCATGGCTTAATCTGTCATGCTAGAGGTAACAGCAGCACAGCAGCTGTAACACACCTGCTGTGCAAGAGTCCCAACCTTCAGGATGAGTGGAATATTTGTTTCGGTGGAAGTTATCTCTATTAATGTAATCAAAGGCTTCCAAATCCCCTTACTTCTGCTGTAAAAGTAGGTGCTGTGTCTCCTGGGGCTAGTACAAAATTGTTGCATCCTGATTTATGCTAGTCTTGCTGGTTTGAAGACCAATTAAATCTTTAGCTATAGAAATGGTGAACTAGCTGATCTTAAAAATCTCTGGTTACGAATGAACTGGTTAAGTAGATTTAGCTTAGCACCATTCATGTTCCATCACTGTCATGACTCAAAGCTGAAAGATCCGATTTGGCTCAACAAGTGAGACTGCCATTTCAGGGCCCTGAGGTCCTTCTGGGGGTGGGATGATGTCTGGCTCAGCCATGATAAGTTCTGATCTGTTTTGCAGGCATGTAGGCCAAGGCCGACAACTTGTCAGGGGTCTCTGCTTGTTGCTTCTTTTCTCTCCGGGTATTGGGCAAAGTCAAAGGCAAAACAAATTCCTACATGCATGTAGAAAAGAGAAATGCAATATGCACAGAGGCTTTCAACTGTGACAATCTCTTGGTGGTACTGATTGGAATCCGAAGCATATGAAAAGTCCTCTTGTTAAAGCAATACTATTTCTGATTCCTTCTCTCCCCTTTATTGATTTATGTAAAAAAGTCAGGTGGCAAAAGCCAAAGCGAAGGCATGAGTTCTAGTCTTTGTTCTGACAGTGGTAAGAATCACAACTCAACTTAATAATCTCTTGCAGATGTAAGTGTCTCAGTTGCAAGCCAGCTGGCCAGAGTGCAATTTCCCATGGCTGTGAATTGCAGCCGTGGGATGACCCTATGGAGCTGCTGACCCTATCACAGGGAGGCAGTATTTCAGGAAGGGGCCCATATTATGGGTGGCTGAATACAACTCTCAGGAAGACTTCAAAGATTAGGACTGAAGCTCTGGATTTGACTTGTGTTGAAACAAAAAACTTTCATCATAGCACCTGGAGTCCTGCATGATGTGCTTGTGGTGAATCCCAGTGAATCTATGACAATATTATGAGTAATGTTATAAAATGAGCTGAGCTTTTCTTATCTGAATGACAAAACTCCTTTAAATTCAATAGGAAAAATCAGCTATAGAGCAGTGCACTGACATGAATTTATAGAAAATCTGTTTATTGCCTCAAAATTGAGAAAAAGGATGAAGTGCAGAGGTAAGAAAGCTTTAAAAAAAAAAAAAATAACCAACAACAGAGCAAACCCCCAAACTAAACAAACTGAAAACCTACCATGTAAATAGGGGAGAGAGAAAAGTGGTGATTGATTTATATATGCTGTTTGAAGCTTGGACTTTCTGACTTCAGACCTTTTTCAAGATGCTAAGGGTACTGCCAACCTTGGGAGTCAGTAGAAGGGAACAGATTTTTTTTTTTTTTATAATATCCTATTTCTTCTTTAACTATATTCCTAGGTAACATTCTTGAGTTTGGGGAGTTGCTTCATTATAACTGGTTTTCAGCTCTTTGTTTTAATAGTAATTTACAATAGCTTAATGTAATCTTCAGGTAATGAGTTGTTAGAAGCTTGCCCGTTTCATGTGTTTTGTCCTCTTCAAAAGACAAGGAAGACCCCCAAGAAGGTGAAAGTCAGCATTTTATGTAAATAGCCACAGAAACAGCTCATTTTGAAAACAACTGTTCTCCCATTATGCGACTCTCCTAAAATCTTAACCAAGCTCCGGCAGATGCAAACACAGTGCAGACGGTCACAGTAATTATGCTAACCAACAGTAAAAGCTTCCATTTATGTGGCCTATCTACATCCTCAGTGCAATCACTTCCAATCACAAAATGCATCTAGCAGTTGGAAACCCAGAGCATTATTAGATTGCATTGACTCTGCTCCCCACAGCTGAGGGAATGCTCTTACCCTGCAATACATTTTCCTAACAATTTCATGACCATTGAGATACACCCTTGAGTCAATTAAAATTATCTGCATGAAACTATACTGCAGCTTATAAAGTGTTGTCTAATAGCTCATACGGGCAGCACCCATCTAGATTAGTTATGTACGATGGGTTTATAAAACATAATTTATATTCTCAGCATGTCAGTTCAGAATGGAATTCTTGTTCATTTACTGTGATTTCACTTTACTAACAAAGCAGTATATAAACCCATGGTTTTAGTACAATACAGACTATTGTATTCGTCTTGCAAGAAAGAATGAGCAAATGTAAAACATGGTAGTTTTTGGCTTGCTTTAAGTGCATCTGCTTTTAGGTGTAGGGAAGGCTGCGCTTAGATAATGAGAGGCAAGTGACTAAGAAAACAAAATGATTGTGCTGCTTGCAGTTTCTGAAGATCCTCTCTGCCCCTGTTTGCTCATCTTCAGGTTCATTGGTAAGCTCCTGCTAAGCTAGTGCTGGGTGCAAGAATAGTTACAAAAGTGATATTAAGCTGTATGGTCTGAGCAAGAGCAGTACTAAGCTTATAAGCAACAAAGTTGATAGCAAATAGGACAGTTCAACAGAAATGAAGAATTTTCTCAATGCGAGCATTATAAGTAGATATATTTTAATTAAAACTTGGATGTAATCCTCAGTACAGGTTTTTTTCTTTATTTAAAAAGAGATCACGAATGGAGAAGACAAAGTACTACTTTTAATTTGACTTTTAGAAGCCATACACCTGTACTATACAGGCCTGGAAGAAGTCTGAACCTGCTTTCACGTGGTTGCATTGTGGTAGTTTGTCATTATAAATGTCTCAAAGGATTATGAGTCAGAAATTGATCTTCTGAGCTTTCATTTTTTGAGGGGTGCTGTAGTTTAATTTAGCAGCAGTAGCTTTGATATATGAGCAATTCTTTTTTTTCTTTTTGTATAATCTAGAGAGCAATTCACTTGCTGTTGTCTTTTGATTAGGGGTCTAAACATCGAACATAAGCTTGTAATGTAACAGTGATGTCAGCTACATCCTTGAGCCTGAGACTGTTGTAAGCATCAGGTTTTCCATAATATTTTGGGCATTCTCTTGTGTATGGTAAAGCGCTTATTTAGCAGATTACTTGTTGGACATATGTAAACTCTGGCACACCATCCTGCTATGGTTTGGCAATTCCAGGCTTGGTCATCTGTTCTGTAATGCCGTTTTTAGAGTGCCCCAGAAAAATTCCATTACAGAAGCAGCAGGAAATTCCCACATCCATGATTAGGCAATAAAATTTCTGCTGTATTCAGAATGAGATAACTTCCTTACATTTCATCCTTTACAGAACATCTGCTGTGTGTGAGTCGACCCTGATACTGGCTGATGTATGTCACTGAAAGTCTCAGAAAGAAGGAATATCACACTGGGCCATAGAGTGTGATATTTGACATTAACTTTTCAGTCCTTGAGGCCGCAGGTGTTGCCAGAGGCTGAGCTCTGATGCTACCTGAAGCTCTTGCCTCTTTCACTTTGCCTCTTCAAGAGCTTTCTTCTTTATTTTTTCTAAGTTTTAAAATATCAAAGTTTTTAGAAGTTTAAACAAAGTCCTAGTTTGACAGGGCTCAATTTCAGCCTTCAAGCTGGTAGCTTTGGCATGAAATTAAAACACAGAAAATGGTTAAAAAAAAAATGAAATGAGTAGTAAAATTTAACCTTTTTGCTGACTACAATTTTTTTCAGCTCCTTATCCTCAACTTCTTGGGTTTTCCTCTTTATCAGTACCTTTGTGAACTTCACTATATGAAAGGATGTGAAAACAAAAATGTAATTTAAAATTATAGGAGTTGAGTTTTGCCAAAAAAAAAAAAAAGGTTTTAGAGAAAGCTAAAGTGATTTATTATCTAGGGACAATGCTTTGTTTAAGTAGTAAGTCAGTCTGATTAATATTGGCAGCTGTGGAAAGAGTATTTAATTCATTTTACCTAGGTTAGATCACTGAAATAGTGTTTAGAAACCAGTTTGAGCCTGCAAAATTAGGAAAAAAACCTTTTCCAATTCCAAAGTAAAAATTTGGTTCGGTTGATCTAAACACTTTTTTCCAGTTCACAGCCATATTTGTTTTGTTGTTTTAAATAACTAATACATTTGAAGGAAGCCTTTTAAGAAATTGAGACATTTTACTATCTTTTGCTGTATATGAATTGAATTTCAGTTTCTAAACAAGATCATGTAGAAGAGCCAAGCAAAAAGTTAGACTTGTAAATAATGCATTGCATTCAGGCATTTGACAGACTGTGTGAAACTTATGACCTACTAAATACCAAGCAGTAACTGCCGAAAACAAGGCAAAACAATCCAATATCAGAAACGTATCAACTCAGTTTCAACTGAACACTTGGAGAAATCATGGCACATGCTGTGCAGGAAAGCATCCTTTAAATATACAGTATGTTGACAATGTCCATTCAGTTAAGTTATATTAAAAATAACAGTTCCCACTTGCAACTTTAGGTGGTAGATGTTCCAATGAACAGCCACAACAATGAAGCATTTCTAACTGGTACTTCGTGTCATATTTCTCTGACTGACCAATTTGGCTCAGACTGGTTTTTGACCTCTTACAATGGAGTAGTGAATTAGGGTTGTGTGTATTGGAAGAGTGACATACAATAGGTGTCTACTTGGGTAGAATGAAGAAATAAAAAGAAAAAAAAAACCCAGCAGTTGGTGATTAAATAAACAAAGTTTTGGAGTAGAGACAGATGATGAAAACACTTTGGGAAAGGTATTTTAGAAAGAATCCCATTCTAAGAGGCTTTTAATTAGGTAAGGAGCTTATACAGAAGTTTGAAATTGTGAGAAGTAAGAAAATATCAAGGCTGAGGGATGCATTTACTGTCCATTAATGCAGTGACCTTTATAGAGTTCAGAAACTTTACAATATCCTGTTCAGGAGAATGAATGAAAAATTAAAACTAAAAAAGGATATTGAGGAAAGATGTTATTAGCAGTGGCTTCCTGGGAGTGGTGGCCTATGCTTGCATTGGCAATGTGAGGGAGGGGAAAGGCTTTTATTCAGATGTGGCTGAAGCATTATCTTGATGCGGACTATAAAAGAACGTGCTGCATGAGAAGATACCAAATTAATTTTTGAAAATACAGGTAGAAAATAAACAGCCGTAGGAGTTTGCCAAGTCTTTCAATAGAACAGACTGTTGGAACTGGCATGCTGTGAAAGAGATGATGAGACCTGAAATGATTCAGAAGTTAAGGGCTAGGTGCTACTCTGGAGAAGAGGAACAAAATGCCTCTTTAAAACAGAGTAAAAAAGAGTAAAAAAAAAAATAATAATGCAGAAGTATACAATGATCATTCAATTTCAGTTCTTGCCATGAGAGCAGATTACAATTCAGTGGCCTGGGGAGGCTTTAGTGTAAGTGGGTCAACATCTACAACCATGGAAGCTTGTGAATTTGCAGAAGCACTCCCTCATACCAGTATAGGAAACATTCCTCTTTGCCACTGTATGTTACAAAAGTAATGAGAGCAACAGATGACAGGGTATTTGGAAAGCACCCTTGAGGCAGCATATAGCAAACTCTGAAACAGTGTTTTATATTACAGTTTGGAGTAAAACTGCTGCTTTGGAATTGAAGAAAGGGAATTAAAATAGAGGCACATGCTGAACCCATGACATGGCTTAATTTCCTTCCATCTTGACTCCTGTGTAACCATGTTATTTCTTGAAAATCCTGAGACCTTGCCCACTATAGAACTTACTGCTTTCTGCTCACCTTGGTGATGCCCAGTGTGTCTTAAGCAACAGGCAGAGTTGCTACCCTTTTTCCATTTTATCAGTCAGCTGATACAAAAGACAGTGGGTGTAAAAGCAAGCATAAGACCTTTTGAGCTCTGTTTCCACAGTACTGAATTCAGGTGGTGATGAACATGGTAGCAAGGAAAATGTATTTATCCCACTGCAGACAATGGGCTTTAACAGACATTAAATCATAAATAAGTGGAAAAGACAAGAAAAGTATGGCTAGAGACTGTCTAATTACTTTAAACCTGATCAAGGCTACTACTGTGTCAAACTTATCCAATTTGGAACACCACCTCTAAGTTTTAATTAAAACTGGTGATGCTGCCATTCATTGAATATTCCAATAACTTTAAATAATGCAGATGATTTTTATTCAGTTGTCCTCTCCTGGCCTTGCACCATTGAGATCACTGTTAATTAGATACTACATTACATCTAGCAATGTCTTTATTGCTGTTAATGTTGCTGCCTATATTATCTGAATAGCTCCAAAGTGAGAATATGCTGAGAATTTAATAAGATGGCAGGTATTTGAGAGGCAGATATCCATGTGTTGTAAAAAATCTCAAGTGACATATTTCAGTTACATGACCATGTCACTCATAAAAGGGGGTGATGCAATTCGGAGTCAAAAGCAAAGAGTTAACTAATCCAGCTGCTCAGAACACTTATTTTTCTTCAGGAGTCTTAAAATAAAGGCCACAACTGCCAGATTTCAAAATGTCTCTTGCATGCATTTGCCTTGTGTTGCACAGAGTGTGGATAAGTATTATCAGGAAACTATTTGTGATAAATGTTTTTGGTGCTGCTGGATTGCAAAAGATGTGATAGCTGTGTTCCTGGGAGGAGGAATAGTCTGCTGGCAGAGCTGGTACCCATATCCAACTTGACTGGATGCTGCCAGCCAGGTCCCTGATCTCCCACCCACCGTTTGGAACAGAGAAATAGCTCAAGGTAACCTATAAGGCTCTGCTGGGCAAATGTGTATGTGACCTTATTTACACTACTTCTTTCACTTTTCTTCATAAGTGTCAGCAAGAAATTAAAACTTGGAAGAGAAGATTTGGCAAATAATAGAAGTTCTGCATTTCCAAATTTGAAATGTATTTTAAGCAGTGCAATTTCTCTTGTCTTCACAGTGAACCCCCTTTTTCCTCCCATTTTTTGAAAGAAAGGGTTCTCTGGAATTGCTCAGAAAGAGGAAAAAAAAGAAAAAAAGGATATTTCTCATAGAAACAAATTTTAAACCAAATTTTTAAACAAGGCTTAAACTTTGTTCATATCTGTTTCTGCTGCCTGTGTATAACATGTACCATTTGTGCAAGCCTCCTTGGAAGTAGGGACTTGAACAAACCTTGCAGGATGCCCTCGTGTGCAGCTTCACTGCATTCTGTGCTGCAGGTGGCCTCATTGTAGGGCAAAGTTGGGCATTAAGAAGCTGGTTTCAGACAAGCAGTGCCAGTCTTTCCAACCATAAAGCTTTCCTTTGAAGCTCTTGAGCTATGTTTTGTCTGCCTGAGTATTTTGAAGAGCACTGTGTATGTTTAACAGTGTGAATAAATACATAAAGCCTTGCATGTTATCTCTGATGAAAGCTTGCTATAAATATATATGCAAATTATTCCCAGCTCCCAGAGAGTTGCCAGTGTAGCCTTCAGGGTTGTTGGGGTTGTGCACTGCAGATCTTACCCTTAGGAATTCTTTCCTGATACCCAGACCAAACTTATTTTCCTCTTCATTTAATCTCTTTGCAATTAGTTATAGCAATTACCAGTCACTGAGATTGCTTCATATTTTAATGGTATTTTGATCTTGTAATTACAGTGGGAAAGAAGTTTTTACCCTTAGTTTTGTGGTGTCTGTGTTGAGCTGAAGATGAAAGTGAAGTACTTTGGTTTTGAGTAATGGTAATAGGAGGTAGACATATTCTTCAGGTCCTGTAGGTGTACAAGGGGAAGTGCTATCTGGTTTTGTAGAATGTGCTCATGTATGGTGCATTTCTGCATGCCGTAGATACAGAAGAGTATAGTGAACCATTTTTCTTTTTTTTCTCAATAAAAAAACTCCTTGCAGTTTATGCATTTCAGTGATCTGTTGCATAAAGGGATTCAATTACAAACTGTTCTCAGCCTCGCTTATGAATTTAAAGTCTGGAAAAGAAAAGATTGTCCTTTGGGTTATGGTTTTTGATTATATCTTTCTAATTACATAGATATAGTGAGATTACATCACATATTCCGCAGACATGACCGAAGCGTATGGCTCAAGATTTATGAAATAAACATTAAAGTGCAAATACATAACTGCAGAGTAATGTAATGTCAGTTAGGAAAATTGGGTTCAGACTTCCAGACTAACCACAACTAGATCCAAAGCAGAGGGGAAAATGCAATTTTTCCTTCATCTGCTATGTATTAGGGATTGCATTACAGATGATTCTGTGGGCATTGTACAGCTCTTTACCAGCTTGTGCACACAGAACGATGTTTGGAATCTTCCTAAAAATGGGAATAACTGCAGAGAATTGCTGTGGGGTTAAAGGAAAGAGGCGGGGGGGAGGGAGAGACAAAGCTTTGCTTTTGTTATTGTGTAGTTGATTCCATAATCCTGGTTGGTTAGTCTTCTGCTGCCCAGCTATTTTTCTTGTTCTGGTGATGTTGAGCAAGACACATCTAATGTTAGTTTGATCATGAATGTGTCACTTGAGCTGTCAAAAGTGAAAGCTATGACTTAATGTGAGGAAAGAAAAAGGAACGCATGCCTCCAGACTTCTCGCGAGTCTGGACAGGACAAGGTACCATCCATCAGTTGATCAGTAGTATCACACCTTGATAGGGACACTGCTCTGGCTCCTGCAGAGCAAAATGCAGAGTAGGAAAGAGGATCTCTGCTTCACAAAGAAGATAATGTTGCCAATCTGTAGCTTTTCACAACTGAGGTTTCCAGCTCCTATCATTTCCTGTTGTGGTACAGGGGCAATTTGCCTTACATTACAGCAAATTAGTGCACCTGCTGGAATATTGCCTCTGCAGCTCCTGCTGAGCCATTTCAAGCACTAGTAATGCTGTCATTTTTATCAGAAAGGTGGCAGAATTGTGCTTTTTAGCTTTCAAACCTGCTGGAATGTACCACTGTGTTTCAGGCACCGAAGGCAAGCTATTTAGGTAGTAAAGCTATAAAATATTAAAAATAAAAAAAACACTCAGAATTAAGTATTGTGAGAAAGAAATACAGTCTTAAGTATCTACTTTCATTTTAATACTCCTTTAATTATAAGTGCCAAAGGTAGTGAGACTTAGTTTAAACATTTTGACCTTATTTTTTAAAAATGTCTGCATTCTTGAAGTTAAGTATCTAAATATATTTAGGCATCACAGGGAAAGGGGCCTGATTTTCAAAGGTGCTGAGCAACTACAGGGATGGGAGAAGTGTGATAGCTTTTGTTGTGGTTTCTTAGGCTTAAAAATTAACACAAGAGTTTGTTGTTGGAGATCTTCAGACTATGGGCTATTTTAAAAGGCTGAAATCATATGGCGTTGCATGATAATGGCAATTTTTTCAGCAGAAAAAAGGGACTGTAAATGTTCAAATTAAGACTTATAAATGTCTCTGAGTATTAAGAAAAAGCAAGGAAGAAAAACTCAGTTAAAATAAATTATTTTACACTGCTCTGGAACATATGCAGCCAAGCAAAAATTAAAAGCATTAAAAAAAACCAAAAATCAGAAAAGAAAACTTGGAAGTCCAGGTCCAACCTGAAGTATTTTCTTTTAATAGTAGTTACAAAATGTGAAAATTAAAGCATAAATGGAAACACTGACGCAAGTTTAATGGCATAAGGGCAATTCTGAAATTACACTGTTAATGCAGTTAAACATAGCAAATACCTTAACTGCAGGGGGGTCTTCTGTATTTGGTGAACTTTCAACCTTGTATAAGATGTTTTCAATGACTACATCTCTCTTTAGTTTAGAAGTTACTGCTGGGTATTTAGTTTTCATAATGTTGACTTTAGCATTCTTCAGTGCTCTCTGCATGTGTTTGATTTATGGCAATTTTACAACTGCAGGAGATTGCCACAAATTGGGGGGAAAAAACCCTTACAAAATGGCAGTTTTGCCTTTCAGTACAGTCAGAGTCTTGAATCTCTGCTTTTAGCCTCTTGTTTTGTTTATTTTCAGTTCCCTGGGTGTATATTGAAATTCCCCACTGTAATGGGTCTGTTTTTTTCAGGTACACTAAAGATTGGATTTGTTTTTTTTTACTGTCATAACAACACTGAGTCACCATAAATAGAACACAAACGACTCCCTGAGAGTACATCCTGTGAGGGAACCAAAACCTAGGGATGGGACATTGTTTAGGAAATGGCATTTGTTGGGGCATAGGATTGTGGTGTATGAAGCTTCAGGGTACTGTAAATAAGTTCAGTATGGTATTCCCAGCTGAGGTTGTGGGGAGTTGTGGAAAGCATAAATGCATAACTCACGCAACCCCCCTCAATGCAATTTGGATGAGTGCTCCATACATAGCTTGGACCATGGCTCTGTACAGGTGTGTATATGTATGTGACTTTTTCTCACGTTTAATGCTAAATGCACGCATGTGAGTTTGTGTTCACAGGATCAGGGCTATAAGAATCTTGAAAGCCAGGAGAAATACTATACTAAAGAGGAGCAGTGTAAACTGGGCTTTATTATTCTTCTTAATGAGTTGTGCTTATAAGAAAAGTTGATACTATTAAAGTTAATTGTTACAGACTTCACTGAAGCTATGGAATATGAATGATTGAATGAGTTACTTGGAAGCTTTTAGTTTTCCATGTCTCTAGAGTACAATTTACAGTAGTGATGGAGCATTGGTGGTTGACAGGCTTGGAACACAATGCACTAGTAGGGATAGTTTGGTACAGTTCCCATTTAGAAATATTTTACCAGTAGTTCCTTCTGTTTTATTCCAGATGGTTGATAAATAAAGGTAGAGTGTATCTGAGACAGTAATACAAAATAGTAATTTGCAGGAAAGCAGGTCCCAGACTATGTAGGCCCTTGTCCCTTCTGCCTCTCAAACAGGAGGACAGTGGTGGATAAGGTTGGCATCTGTTTCTTGGTGAGCTTTTCAACAGTTGAAGGGGTGCTTGTAGCAAGGCTACCGCTCCTAATGTGTGTGACAGCCAGCCTGGTTGAAAGGAGGAGGGAGAAGAGAGCCATGCTAAATCAGTGGTGTGTTGTGGCTGCTGTTCTCTTGCCAATCGTTTGTAAGTATGGGTGTAAGATGCTGCTAAGTGCAACTACTGAACCATCTTTTGCTTAGAAAGGTAGATAATATGATGTACTACTCTATGGGCTTGAAAAAAAGGTGTAGTGAATGACCTGTGTTGTCTCTGGTTTTGTTGTCTGGACATTAGTGAGTCATAAAAGGTTCAGCTGAGGTTGATACCCAATGAGGGGTGTGGAGAAACAATATTTTTTCCATTCAGTTAATAACTTTGAAGATCTGTATTTCATTAAAATATTAGACTAAAGCATATTTTTTTCCAAAAGAGAAAGAGCTGAATGCAGCATGAATGATGTTGCACAGCTACTAACTTGTATGAGCTCCTTGTCACCTTGGGAAGGGGAGTCACAGCCCTTTGTAGTATGAAGATTGTTGCTGGGTAGTTTGTCAAGGTCAGAGGTGTATGTTGATTTTTTTTTTTTGTCAAGTTTCCTGAAGCTTGGTCAGACCAGGAAGAACTTTAAAGAAATCAGTGCTTACAGCTGGGCTTTTTTTGGCTGCCTTATCCATTCTCATTCTAAAGTTAAACCAAAGGGGGAGAAAAAAGTTGGTACATCGCTTGAAAATTTAGAAGAAAGGACAATTCATTTTAATGAAAATAAAAAAAAACAACCAAACCAAAATGAGAGAAAAAAGTGAAAACAAGATGAATCTTTGTGCTCGGTAGCCTGTATCACCAGTGCTGAGTACAGGCGGACAATCACTGCCCTGGCCCTATTGCCATACTGGTGCTGATACAGACCAGGATGCCATTGGCTTTCTTGACCACATGGGCACAAGCTGGCTCATGTTAAAACAGCCATCAGTCAGCACCCCTAGGTCCTTTACTGCTGGGCAGCTTTCCAGCCACTCTTCCCCAAGCCTGGAGCATTGTATGGTGGTGTTGTGATCCAAGTGCAGAAGCCAGCACTGAGTCTTGTTGAACCTCTTACAATTGGCCTTGGTCCATTGATTTGGCCTGTCCAGATCCCTCTGCAGCAACTTCCTACCTTCAAGCAGATGAACACTCTTGCCCAACCTCTGTTGTCTGCGAACTTACTGAAGGTGCACTCCTTCCTGGTCTCCTGTGCCCTTCAGGGCTGCCTCCTAAGAGACTCAGTCAACCAGTCTCCTAAACAGGCAAACACCTGATTAAGCTGGGGTAGTCTGTTTTCCAAGCAACATTTATGGGTGTTATCTACTTCATATACTCAAAGCTATTGTCATGGCACCATCAAACACCATGCATGCTGTTGGTGTTCTGTAAATGGGAATAGCTGTTGAAGCACATTGGCCTTCTGGCTACGAGTTCTTGGTGCACTGGAGAGATAGTGGGATTAAAAAGATCTTTTAGACCCCTTTCAGCTTTTAGGAAGCTGAATGAGTGCTTTCTGGAAACTGCCTTGCATGTGTTCTGCTCCTAGGCCAAATAAAGGATAAAAGTTATTTCTTTCAGGGTGTCTGCAGGAAGGCGAATATTCCTCAGACTATTTTGCTCCAAGACAGTATTTTCCTCTAAGACAGTATCTGTGAACCTTGTGAGGTGCCAGTTGGCAAGTAGACATTTTGAACTGTATCATGCTACAGCACTTCTAAAATATAGTCCTGGGAGCCCTATGCCTGAAAATATAGCACCTCTTTAATGTGCAACCAAAACACGTTTATTTTTCCCCATGTTTCTCTGTCATATATAATTTTACTGTTTATACCTATATTTGATTTATAAACAATAGCCTGCTATTTACAACTGATGTTTTTAGGTGGTTTTATGCAAAATAAGAAGTAAGACTGTTCTATTACAGTTGTCTTGCCATGTACAGGAAGGAAGTCCAAGGAGAAGGTAACAAGTTAACCCACTTTCTTTGTGCTCTCCTCCTTTCAGAACCTGACCAACCTCCAAACAGATTCATGATTACTATGGATGGTAAAAGTAATTATGCTAACCAGATAATAAAAGCTTCTATTTTCATTGTCTATCTTCAAAGAAATCACTTTCAGTGATAAAATGCAGACAGCATTAAAAAACAATGGGCACTATTAAAATCTATCAGCTGAAATCCTTGCTTCTAAGGGAGCCACCTCCTTTGTTCGGTACATTTTCCTAACAATTCTGTGACCATTCACATATTAAAACAGTGGTATTCATGTTCAGTGAACTGGTCTAGGAGTTGTTTAATGACACTAAATTACATCACATTAAATCTATACTTCAGTATACTGTACAAGTATTCAGTCTATATTGAGAAAAATTAAGCTTGCACTCTGAGCTAAATACTTAATCAGTTGGTCTCCAAACACTTCATAGGTACAGATGAAGGTCAAAAGCTAGCTCTGTTTTGATCACCCTCCTACTCTGCTGAGTTTGGTTGGACTGGAGGTGCAAAGGGTCTCAGGTAAACAGTGAAATGATAGGTCCTGTGCATTATAGAAATGCTTTGGCTTTGCTTCACCTGTTGACTTGTTACTGGTGTTTCTTGGCTGCTTGCTATATGGTAACTTTCTAGTTGCATTGTGTGCTTCATAAATCTGGGTCTCAAATTTGGTCCTTTCATATCTATAGAGGTTTATTTCTTCCTTATTAAAAATACAGTGTTGTTGTTGAGTAGAGCAACTTAATCATAACCAGCCACAAGAATTTCTTGCATGTGTAAATTTACAAAGTGTACATATTAAAAGGAGAGCTACCTTTCTTTAGAGTAGTAAAGTTGCTTTTAATTGGTGTTCTGTTCATTCTGATTAGGAATGAACAGGAGAAATTAAAATTCTTTCACTTTTAGCTTGTCAACAGAAACAGTTACGCCAGTCTCCCCTCATTAATTCCTTTATTTTAGTTTTGTAAGACATTTTTATGGGTGAACTGAGTCTGTTGACCAAGTTGCTGAAGAATAAGAAGGGGCATTATCTCCAACAAACTTCTTTGCTCAAAAGCGATTTCTTTCATCTCCAAGTTTTCTTTTTCCTTTCTTCTCTAAAGAGCACAGGGAAGGTAACCTGTGTTCAGTTACAGCGCGATCACTGCTAGGCAATGCACAACTGTGATGAGTTAGAGTGGTATGAGCCATGAAAGTGGGCTCACCTTTGTCTCAGAGGGAGAAGGATGAGGTAATGTGCTGAAGTGCTATTGATATTTAACATATTAGTCTGGTTTCCTGCAAGCAACATTAGGCATACAGGCTATGCATACAACTTTCTCAGTTTCATTTATGCCTCTCACTACATTGTGGTATTGCCTCAAATCCAATTATGTGCGTTTCAAGCCAGTACTACAATAAAAAATGTGGGTTGTGAATTCAGATATAATTGTTAACAGTATTAACTGAGGGCTGATAATAGTTTGCATGTGGGAGAATAGATCCAGCTTTGCTGGACTTTTGCATCCTGTGTGGTCATTTTAGTGTGCATACACATTTGGGTGGTTAAGGGCCTGAAGCACACATGAGATTTACTTCACTTTTTTGCAATTTCTCTTACTGGGATCACACGAGGAAATTTAAATATGTGCTCAAGTTGCTGCATTAAGTTAGGATTTACTGAACATCAAATGTTATATTGCACAATTTTAAAATAAACCCACAATTTTTGTTTGTTTCTCAAAGTGCACTCACTGAACTGTTATGGAATTACTCACTATATGGAATTGCCTTGATTTCATTATAAATTAAACAAAAAATGATGAATTAAACTGTTGAAAAATACTGTAATGATTTTTTGTTTATGGCTTTTGTTTGAAACAGAAGTTGAAACCCCCTTTTTCTAGTGCAAATACTGAATTAAGCAGAAAGCATGTTGTTTGGGGTTAGTTTTGATTTTAATTCATTTATTGAAGGAGCTTAATTGTTTCAGGAAAAATAATCTAACAACCTCAGTGGTAGATAAAAGGATTTTTTTATAAACTACTTGCCCAGATAAATCATTTCTGTGAAAAAAAAGGCCTATTAAAGAGCTTTCCAGCTGGGGGTTTGTATTCTTGTAACTAACAATGGTAATTTATATTCCACTTTTCTGGGGAAGCCAAGCTGAAATGTTTTGCTAATGTGGCTGCTCTGCTTCAGTAGGTCAAATGAGATGATTGATACATGTCAGGCACTGCTCTGAGTCCTCAACCCTGGTAGTTGCTAACCCTCTTAATAAAAAGTTTGAGCAGTGGTTTGTAACGCTTTGGTTATTATAGTTACCACAGAGCTTGGGCTGGCTTTTGTGAGCTCACTGTTGCTGCCATGGTTGCATGGGTGGGAAATCTTGGAAAGTTGTTTTTCCTGGGATTAAAGTTAGAGAAGATTCTGTAGAAAGCCATCAAAGAGATGAAGGGTAGATCTCATTGTTCCACACAATGTCATGATTTTCCAGAAACCTTTTCCCATCTTGAAAAATAACTAACAGGCAATTACATTTATTCAAGTCTGCCAGCCTATTTACCCAAGGGCAAAATGTAATGATTTCCTAAATGATTTCATTCATAAAATGCTTAAATGAGTAATTTCACACAGATACTGGAGGATTCCATTGCCTTTCTCACAGTACAACTTGGAAATGAGGAAGGAGAGGGTAAAGGTTTCAAGCTGTCAAGAAGAAATGCATTCAGCCTAGTTCTGGGTCCACCCTATTCAGCCAGGCAGCTTTTGATGACTGAAATTGCACTAGTCTCAAGGTAGTAATATTGTGGCTGTGAGCATCTGAGAGAAGCAAAGTCCTTTGGAGAAGGAAAGGTGTGATTGTTAGATGACTTAATGTACCTGGAATATGGCTTTCTAAAGCCTCTCAGTGGGACTCAGCAGAAGATGCATTTCTTGGGAGTAACAGGAGTGTGATGGTCCCTCCTTCATCTGTGAATTGCTATCCCAGATGTCTGCCCCTTGTATAACAACCCAGCATGGGAAGTCTTACATGTGTTAAGCATCCTGGCAGAGATGCTTAGGCACCACAATAATGAGAATAAGTAGATAAATAGCAGGAATTGTCACCTAGTCCATGAAATGCAGGGATGATTATTAAAATGTAATGTCTTTAACAAAATTCAATCCAGGTTAAGAAAAACAATAGAGCTTGAGACAGTCACCAAGTTCTCTTCCTAATCAGTTTCTTTCTGTCTAGTGTTTTCCCTTGTATTATTTCATGTATTAGCTCTCCGGTTACCATATAATCTCTAAGGTCAACCAGCCCTCAGCACAAAATATTAAAGGAAAAGCCACATATCTGTCAGTAAACTTCACTCCCAGGGAGTATAATTCCCCCTTTGGCATATTTCCTTACCTGATACTGCTGCCAGACATAAGCAGATCTTCTAGGGCTCTCAGATGTTAACCAGAGGCTCTGGCTGGAGATGTCTTAGGATGCAGGTGTTCTTTACTTTGGGTGTCTGCCCTGAGGCTTTGGCTGTTAGGGAAGAGAGTGTGGTGGTGTGGCAGAGTTGCCAACCCACAGGCATACAGCACAGTCCCAAAGTGCAGGATGGGCATGTGTGGGTGCTGCAGGCATCCCAGTGGAATATTGTCAGGCTGGGGTGAAAATGAGTTATACTTTTGGTAGATCTATATCTTCATTTTATGATTTAATAGCAGGAAGTTGGGAAATGCACTCATAAAAAGGAGGCAATTGAGAGCAAGATTGTGATTTGTACAGTTGTATGCATGTATTTTCTGCTCTGTTATGACAAAGACTTACAAACACCTCTGAGACATTGCTGTCTTAATACTTGTAAACATTAACTACTGCCAAAATGTAATTGTACAATTTCTGGGAAATATATTAAGCTTTGATCCCTGCAAGTCATAATCAATAAATTTATCATAAGAACTATCTGACTTGTTTATATAGTGAGATGCAAGGATAAGAACAGTTTTTAGAAGTGTTTCTTGATGCAAAAGTAGCTTGCATGAAATGCCTTTATTCTTGTGTTTTAGAACTAATAGCTTAGGAATAGGGGGTATAAATAGACAGTCACAGCTGTAGCAAAGAGAAAGAATTGATGTTAAAATAGAGCTTTATAATTTAGATCTGGATTCACTAGAGTGCAAGCCATTCCTCTAGGACAAATAGCTGAGGTTTTTTAATTATTTCTGTGTTCAGGTGTGATTTAAATCATGTACCATCCCTTTTGTTTGCTAAAGGCATTTCTCTCTTCTGTGCAGAAATCTTATCTGAAGCAAGAAGCTCCTTTCATCTGTTCTTTTGTTGTTTGTTTTTTTTTTTTTGGGGGGGGGTGTTCTTGTTTGTTTTCAGGGGTTTGTGGGATTTTTATGGTATTTTGTTGTGGATATCTTTGCTCTAACTTTAGACAAACTCTTATGGTGACTTAAGAGAGTTTAAAAAGTCTTTGATGACCTCTGAAGTAAGGGTTTGAGAGTTGTGCAGTTAGCTTATATTTATTTATATTCAGTCCTTGCTTTTCCTTTGTCTTGGAGACTACCTCTGTTACTGCAGCTTTCTGGTCAAAGATCAACTAAAAGCCAGTGTTTGCAGATGAACTTCAGCACAATAGAGAAAGAAATCTTCAGTTCTTGTAAAACTGCCGTAATGATGATAACTGTGCAGCTGAGTTGTGTTGTCAGAGTCCAGCAGGAAACATGAGTCCAGTAAATGAAGATGATTATCTTGAAAATGTCAAGATGACTTAAAGTATGCATTGTGTGTGTTAGCAACTTCAGTAAATGAGGAAATATGAATCTATTTAAGTTTTCTTCAATTAAATTTCTGACTGGCCTCCTTTGGAGATAATTTCTTGCTCATAAGGACTTGAATTGCTTGCCAAAAGAAGTAGCCAAGACCAGTATCTCATTTAATGATCTGAGAACAGGTTATGAGTATTTTATGAAGGAGTTTTACAAGCTGCCAGAGAGGCAGAATAAAAGAATTTAAGGTATTTTGCTCAACTCCACTAATTTTGCTATTGCAATTCTGTGTGTTATGATGAAAGGGATGATTCAAAGTAGGGGCAAATGGTGTGTTTTTTGGCTTTGTGGGATTATTATTTGGTTGTTGGGGTTCTTTGGGAGGGTGAAGGAGGTGTTTATGACTATTTTTCTTTTGAACAATATACACTGATTAAATCCTGTGCCAAATGCACCATTTCCTCTCTGCGATGGAGCCACGTAAGTGTAAAAGCAACTTAAAAACTTTGCACAGCAGTCTGTAGGACAGAGACTTAAATGAACCTTCCAGAAGCAGCACAGGGAATCTGATTCAGTAGTGGAGTTAGTGCTGAACATAACAGCAAAGGATGATGGAATATTGTGTTGTTTGGTATGTCATTATTCAGATGAGGTCTCAAATATTATCCTTTAATACCTTTCTCTGCTAGTACTTTGTTACTGATTCATAAGCCAACATGTCCCCTCCTGAGAGCCTGATTCTGTATAAGATACATGGAATAATCTATTCTTGTGAGTAGTAAATGCTGTTTAAGTTGCAGAATTGTATCTCAATTTACAACACATTTCTGCAGTGCCTAGTTCTTTTTGTGTTTTCACATCTAAGCTCTAACTTAATAGGTAAATTCTCTGGGGATAATACAGTTGTGAGTAGTTCAGCATGAGGTGTATAATTCAACATCATAGCTAACATTTACTTCTGAAACTTCATGCATTTTTAATGGTTTATTGTGAAACCAGTTATTCCTGCTGATTGTTGCCTCCTAGGCACCTATAGGACAGTGACCTATTGAATCTTAAGAGAAATACATTCCTTACTTTGCTATGACAAGCCTTCAAGAGAATTAGGCCAAAGGTTTAAATATTTCACCCATCTGATTTAGAAAAGTATACATATATTTTAAATTAAATGTGATCTCTGCAGTGATAGTACACAGAGCTATATAATATGTACAGAAGTGCATCGTTCTCTTGGAGATGGTGCAGCTTAGTGACTTGGTGGTTTTGGTATACAGCTCTGAGTGGAATGTGTTTAGGACTGAAGTATAAACAATAGCACCAGGGTAGATTATGAAATCCAGAGATGGGATGAGCACAGGCTTTCCATTTTCTGCTGTTCTAGTTGGGGTAACTTATTATGAAAAGTCTGTTTCAAATAGAGTGGCTTAAACTGTGAGAACTGTGTTTCATGCTTTTAGTGAAACCCAAATATGAGTCACCCTATGCATTTCCCTTTGCCTCTACAGTTGTAGACTCAGGGGAAAAGCAAGAAACCCAGGAGCTAACAATTAATGCTTCTGAAAATGCCTTGAGGAATAGCTCAGTCTTTGTATCTTCTGCCAGATAAAACAGTGCATTGAGGTGGTGGTGATGCTGTGCTGCTTTAACTGTTGGCCAAATAAGATAGTCACAGGCTAATTTCAGAATGTGCAGTTATGTTCCACTGACTTGTACTTCATCCTTGTCAATACAGTGATGCTTAACCCTGCAGGAATCCATGGGCTGCTGCCACCCACGGACATTACAGGTGAGGGACATGGGAGTGTGAGCTATGAGCAAAATGAGGCACAAGGATATTGCTCCATTTGCAAATATCTCAGCAGAGAGATTTCTGTCTTGCAATAGAAATCTTAAAGTGCAGACAGCTACGCTTGGGGGGGAGGGGGGAGGGAGCGCGTGTTAATCTTTTTCCCCCCAAAACCATGGCTCTTCCTGAAGTCTGTTCAGGTGGGATTTCTGCTGCCAGACTTCCTGAATTGTGTGCAAGCGAGAGCTCAGTCTTTCAAAAGGAGAAAGCCTTCTCTAAGAGCAGCAGCTCAAATACCCTGTTAGATGCTGACAGCAGGACCAAGGCATACTCCTTGAAGTGGTCTGTAGTCTGCGGTACAGGTACTCAGCAAATAGCAATTTCCTCTAGTAAACAGGGGACACCAAAAGTTTGTTCATTTGGAGAGGATGTCCTGATTACTAAAGAACCTAAAAGTCACTTGAAGAGGCATATCTCATTTTCAGTTCATCATTTCAAAGATTTTGTTATTTATTTATTTTTTTTTAATAACCAAGAAATTAATTCTAATCTCTTTCTTCAATTTAAACTTTCTGGTATTCATCTGTAGATGAATCAGCTTCAACCTTATCTCAGTCAAGGAGAAAATCTTGTAACAGATGTATTGCACAGTAGCAAATGATTTTCACTAAGCTACCTGCTACACTTTGCTCTCTTTTTAGTACTGCTGTGTCCTAAAATGGCACCTTGACTTTTAGTAGCTGAGAAAAAGATATTAAACCACATGGGAGCTAAACAGTAAAAGACAGGTACTGCAAGCAGATAGATCCCCTCTAGAAATCCTGCTGGGTAGATATGGCTTGTAAGATATATTGAAACAACAACAAAACAAGCAAAACCCCTAAAAACCCAACCACTTCACGGAACAAAAATACCTTCCATAATTTCAGGGAGTAAGGCCGTATTTTGGTTGCTATTCTACCTCCCTGGGCAGATGATAGTGCCTTTATAAGCAGTTGTTCTGAATCAATTGTTGTACTTGTAGGTGTGGTAAAGTATTTCATTCCTCATTTCTGTACTGGTGGGGGGTTCCATGTGTGTTGGCTTACAGTCTTGCTATGTCCAAGAGTTAGCCCCAACTAAATATTTAAAAATGAATTGAGCTCCCATTTATGCTGTGCTTCTCCAAAGATCCTGATATTTTTTTGAAAATCATAGTGCTATGAATTTTTAAGTAGCTAAATATCTATAAGTAAAGCCAATATTAATTGCCAGGCTATTATAATTAGGTCCACTACATTTTTACATCTGTGTGAAAGAACAGATATATAACCCTAAGTGTAGTAAATTAAAGTTCTCATTTAATTTTGGAAGGTTTCTAACAGATGTTAGTATTTTCTGTTAGCTGGTTGCACCCTTAAAATTGCTTGAAAATGGTGCCATAAAGTTTTGTTCTTGTGATTTGCTTTAAAGAGATTAAAATGAGTCAGTCTCTTTTCAAAATAATCGTATTTCTGTGAAGTGATCCCAGTTTGATATCAAAGGAAAAAGTACTTCAAATCAGTCTTTTTGTTTGAGCCTGAAACATGACTTGGGCTTGTCCTACACAGCCTGTGAAAAAACACCAATTAAATGCGTTACTCTGGAGGGCTTATGAATTTATTTCTAATGTTTTCTAACTACTTTACAAAAAAGCAATGCACTACAGCCAACAAAACAGGATTTGTTATACCGTATTAAAAGTGCTTCATGAGTGATAGGAGCAATATAAAGATTTCTGGAGAGATCTCTATCTGCAAGAAAAGGTTTTGTGTTTGTGCAAATGCCAGTTGTTATGAATCTGAAGCAAGAAAAATGAGTAATTAAGAAGAAATTTAAAAGGTTTGAGGGTGAAATGTTGTCAGCACCAATCCTATAGAGAATTGATAGTAAAGGGTTGTTTTTTTTTGTTTGTTTGTTTTTTTCCCAAAATAACAGAAGAAATTTTTGGCTGCTGTTGAAATGATGCTTAGCTTTTATGGATTCTCTGAATGGACAAGGAAAGCAGGAGGCTTTTTTTAAATTGATCTTTGGTATCTCTTTTGGGTATTCCAAAGCCTGAACAAGGTATCTGGGACCAAGGAAGGCCATAAAAATGGCTTGTTGATGGCCACTGTGCTGCTGAGCAAGCAGCTGGTGGATCTCAACCAGACGTTGGGTGAGAGGAGCAGGAAGAGATGGCACCAGCTGCTGGCCAAGATGGCATGGCAAAGCCACACTGTGCTTTCATTTGTTCCAAGGCATTACTTTTAAGCTTAAATTATGGGTGCCCCAAAAGCTTTGTAAAAAAGTAAGCTGTGTTTTTACATTCCCCTCAGAACTGTGGTTTACCCACCAGCACCCCACCCCAGGTGTGCCACCCGAGTTTGAATCTTGGTTTGGGACAAGTGTATTTAAAACTCAAGGCATTTGGCTTGCAGGGAAGCTGTGCTGGAGGACTGGGTATGTCATATGAGTGCAGGCAAACTCTCTTCAAAGTGGCAGTAATGTGTTTCTGTAGGTGCAGCTAGTTCCAGTGAGCTCTTCAAGGGCATAAATCAACATGCCCTTTTGTAACTTTGTTGTGAGCTGTGGTTTGATCCTGTCCCAGAGTAGCTGTCCTTTACAAAGTACGAACTAGCCTTAGATCTTATGGGTGTACACAGCTTTATTTTATATGATAAAAGGGGTAAGAAGATAATAAGCATTATTACTCAGTTTTACTATAAAAAGCTTTCTTCTGATCCATTCGTTTTCCTTCATGTCCTGTCAACCAGTAGTTTGGCCAGTGTCTGTTGTCACTGATGGTAGTAAAAAACTCACTTTCACTTAAAAAAGGAATAGAATTCCTTTGTAGCAACCAATTTTGTGTTTCATTATTAACTGTCAATGTATTTATTAGCTATGAAAGTACTATCTCTTAGTAGAAATAAGCAGTATTACTGTGGCAATAGTATAGTATAGTTATCTGTTTCCTGATAAGGAACATTTTCTGCAGGTTTTATGTGTCAGTTTGCTGAAGTAGATTCTGGGTTTGGAAAAATAAACAAATGTTCTATATGCTCATTTAAAGTTGATCTCTTTTATCCACAATGAGGTAAAAATTTCAAATAAGTTTCCAATTTGTGGTTTTGTCCCAAGTGATTTCAGTTTTATCTTCTGAAGTCCTGATCTAACACAGACCTTGCCAAAGAGATCAAGAAAAAGTACATAAATACTTTTCTATAGTGAACATGCTCCACAAGGTGTATTTTTTTGTTTTACTTTTAATTAACCACATCTTAGTTGCAAATATTTGCAATGAAAATTTAATAAAGCTCGCTTGGGTTTGGTTTTCATTACCATTGCAAAACCAGGAACAAATGAATAAACACGCATAAAAGGATCATGAACTGTATTGAATGTACGTGGGATTACTTCCAAGGCTCCTAGCTCCCTTGGAGTTGAGAGCTGTCCTGCTTATGGTTTTGCAATTGCTAGAACTTGAGACAGATTTAAAAAGAGACCATCTTGTGATTTTCTGCAGTCAAATGGCTATAATAACAGCAGTGAATCTTTCTTAATATTAAGTCTTCCTGCAGATTACTTTCACAATTTTGTCACAAATCAGATCTAAACATGCAGAGATTTTTGGATGGAAGCAAGAGGCAGAAAACCTGAGAGGCTTTACTGTTGCTGGGCTTTGTGGCTCAGATAACCACCTCAAGTATTGCTGAAAAGTAGTGGTGCAGGGTTTATAAAGCTGTAAGAATCATGGTGCCCAGAGTAAAGGCAAGGCTTTTTTTTTTTTTTTTTTTCCTTGTGGCTTCCTCACTGTTAGGTGGGGCCACTCCCACATTTTTCTCTACTTCCATTTCTATTTTAATTTGAATGTTTATTGTACATCTAAAATTTAACTGTTATGAACACTTCTTATGTTAAAAGGATTGAAGGGATAAATATTTCTTTTTAAGTGAATCTGGAGGCAGGGTTTACCATATTTTCCATTTATAGGAATTTTATTCTAAGATTTTATTAATTTCAGTTAATCTCTGCTTCTGTGCATCTGTTCCCAAATTAATGTTACTTATAGAAGTATCTTGTTTGTTTTACAGAGATTATCTCAAAAAGCTCTGGATTCCTAAATTTACAGTTTAATACATGGAGCTTACAATAGACACATCTGTACAGCTCCTTCTGTCCATCTGCACTATCATCATCCCATTAGGGTGTACGATTACTGAGACATTGTGTAAGGGAAATACATTGTGATACCAGAGTGTGGAGGAAGTAAGAATACACTGTGGAAGTTAAGAGGCTACTTGAAATTTGAGGCAGCAGCATATTTCCTTACAGTATGTCTGTTTAACTTAGTACTGAGAAGTCAAATAAGAAGTTTTACAGCTGCCTTTGAACATCTAAGCTTCTGTCTTTCATACTGTTTAAAGCTTCTTGGCTGCGACTGAAAACCCACTGAACTGGATTTAGTCTTGCTGACTTCCGCAGCTGTGACTTAACATGTTCAAGATGAAAATTTCATTACAGAGTCTTTGAGATTTTTTCTTTTTTCATAGTTCTTAACAAGAATGATAAAACTGATAGAAAAATAAAATGTGCCTATCTATAGCAGCAGATAAAGCTCAGCCCCTGTGAAGCAGATTGGTTGAAAAGAAGAATAGGGCCAAGATTGTAAAAAGTTTGAATAGATAAATGCTTGCCTTTCAAATGGTTTGATGTGGTTGTGCCTGTTTTCCCTCTATAAACATTTATGCTTTAGAATTGGCATTAATGTTAATGCAAAGCAAATTCTGAAATCACATATGTGATTATCTACCTCAGCTGAATTTCAAATTCCAAGCATCCTACTGGTAGGAAAAAAACATTGCCAAATGTCAAAAACTTTTTCAGGTGGTGATAAAATTATATTCCAGGTCTTGGACCCAAAGATTTTGCTCATTTCAGCCTAGCTCTCAACAAGCTTTCATCCTTGTCCAAATATACATACCTGTGCATACACTACAAAGTTTCCATTTTATTTTGACCTGCTGGTACCCCATTTATTTTTTAACATGACATCTTCTACAATAGACAGCAAGGAGCTGTTCACTTCCCCATGGCTTTCAGGTAAAGATCAAATAAAGCTATGTTAATGTATAGGAATCCATGATTTTGCTTGACTCTGCATGAACCTTGAGCTTACATTGTTGAGGTAGAGCTGTTTCCAGAGCTTGATCTGAAGGTCATTATGGTTGATGAAAGACTCTCCTTGACTTTTTTGGCATTGGCTCAATAGTTTGAGCTTTTTCTTTTCCCTTGCATTCCATTTTCTTCACCTAATTATTAAGTGACTTCACAGAAAGCTGCAATATCTTTGAGGAATATGCTAAATAAATGAAAATAACATTCCTGCACTTTTCTAAGTTTTTCCAGATATATTAATCCCAGAGGTACGAGGCATAATTAAATTGTTATTAAAACCTCTTTTTAAATGTGAGAATGAATGTATTATAGCTGCTTTGAAAGGTGTGTGAAATGTGTTACGTGGTCAGAATATATTTCTTTGACCCCAGATACTTGGTTAAGTTGTTTTACTGTAATCTTATGCAGAGGTTAAATGCAGTGTGCACCATGCTAAAATAATGAGACATGCATATTTGGAAACACACTCACACAGCCCTTAACATTAGTTAAAGTGCAGTTACTGTAGCTTAATAATCAAAAAGATTTTACAGTGCTGAGCCAAGCTTATTACCAAATTCTCCCACACACGTTTGGAGCCATGGAAAGCCTGCCCAAGAGTGTACCTGCTAGGTAAAAACTTTTTAGGTAAAAACAACAGCACAAATACAAGTATTTGTCATCCATCTTAAGTACTTTATTATAAAGTATATAAATATATCTCTATATATCAAGAGTTATGTACTTTGTTACGGTAAACCATGGCAGGGGTTTGGAAATAGGTGATCTTAAGGTCCTTTCCAACCCTAACTGTTCTATGACTCTATGATTCTGTATATGCAATTTATATATTATAAAGGCTGTCTGCCTCGTAATATATGCAAATCTGTTGAGTACTTGTCATGGGATCCATGCTGCTGTTACTCCTTGTGAAGGGACTGAGTGCAATTATCTGCAAAGGCCTTTAAACCTCTAAAGGAATGATTCCCCTGCTTCCTGCTTACTTGGATACTTGCCTACACAGCCCTGGGCTTGTATTTTTATAAATAATAAAATTCCATAGGAGTAACTTCATTTGGAATAATATTAGATTCAAGGTGTAGATTGTATGTCTAGGATATGCAAACCTATGAAGAAAGTGCACCCCTCACCCTACACTAACGTGGCTTGGGGAGAGGGCACCTAGCCCTCCAGCTTCCTGAAGGTGGCAAAGATGAAACTGGAATATGTCATCTTCAGCCCCTTCTGTGCATAGGACAGACACTGAGAGGACTCCGGATCTGTTGTTGCTTTTTAATTTTTCCATTCTTGGCATGCGCACAAGACGGTTGCCTTGGTTGGCTCCCATGTTTAAAAGTCTCTAGGATACACAGTAGTATCGTAGCACCCCTCAATTTGAAAGATGTTCTTTTGTAACCACAGACTGCTGCAAAAGTAAATTTAATCCTGTTGCAGCTGGGTAATAGGCAAATAACTTTAAAGAACCTTTTCTGCTTCACCAGGGTACTTGCAGACAGATTTCTCTAACTACTTAAAGGAAGAGGTAAGGAGAAGCCAAAAACAGTGACCCAGCCATTTTTATTTACATTTTAATGCTTCTGACATGTTTTGATGGCATGGTATTTAATAAGCAGCAGCACTTTGAATTTCCTGGCCCAGGCCTGCTGGAATTGTGGATATTGGCTTATTACACTGCGTAATGAAACAAAAAGTAATCTGAGCTGATGCATCACTCCTACTGGGGCTAGATGAGGAGGGCAGTGAATCAGGATGCTTAACAGCTTTCATAGCAAGAATATGTTGCAGGCATTACCCAAAGCTCATAAAAAAATATATTTTTATAAGAAAATATGTGGTTTAAGAAAGTTGATCTGCTTGTAAAACAGGCAGTAGTACAAAACAGTGTACTGGTGCCTTGTGAAGGTTTCAGTGAGGCTGTTTTTGTTGCTGTTGAGATAAAGCAATTCTGGAATGACAGTGTTAAATATAAGGTTCCTAATTATTTGTCTTCATTATTTCTGTCTCATAATGATAGGATAGAATGTTTTCAAAATTGTACAATTTTATCACTTCTCTCCTAGAGGCACAAAGTATGATTTAATGTAGCAACTTGAGCTATGTCTTCTCTTACCTCTTTTTCATGCTTTCAGATAAAAGGAATGTAGCTGTCAAATGACGTCTGTAGGAGCTGAAAGACAATTAACATGTGGATCTGGTAAAGTGTTCAGCACCTTCTTTGTTGTTTATTGTGTCAGCAAGTTTGTGGACATCTGGCATCTTTCTGACTTGAACTTGGAACCTTGTACAATTGGGTTGTGTTAGAGTAATAGTCTCTGGAACTGTATGTGCACTAAAAAGTTCAGTAAGAAGAAGTGAGGCTCTTTGTGCTGTCATCTTATTTCTTGCTAAGATGGTTTGATTTATTAGGGCCGGTCACCTGCTAACCTAACCAATCAACACTGAATCTCTAAATTCAGTTACATCTGTCATATCTACATCTTAATGTATCTATGTTTTCTACTTTCACCTATGTTATATACCTTCACTAGAAATATGCTGATGAATCAGGCTGCATAGGGCTTCCCCTGAGGTAAACAAATATTTTTCATACCAGGAGAGGCTGGAGTCTGAGGAAACTGTGATCTTTTCAAAGTTACATAGCAAACCAGTGGCAGGATAGAATGAATGCTTTTTCCACATCTTTGTCTGCTAAAACTTCAGTGCTGAGGCAATTGTGGAAAATGTTGTTTTCTATGCGAAGTATAATAAATGACATTTTTGTTACAAGATTAGCCAGAGTAGCCTTGTGATTTATGCATTAAATCTGTCAGCCAAGTTCTGGGAAGGCTGAGGTTAAAAAAATAGGGCAACAATAATGAAAAATCTAAAGTAACATGGCCATGGAAAATGTTATATAAAAAATTCAATAAAAGATGATAAAATTAATTTAGAAGACAGTCAGATTTGATGTAACAACCAGAAAAAAGGAACTTCTGAAAGATAAGGATCTCTCTTCTGCTTGGTCATCTTTATGCTTTTTTCATGTCGAAAGATGTCTTATCCCGTACAGTGAGTTTGCACTGTGGTGAATGTCACTTTCTGGTTAGGGTTGAGGCTATCAGCAATGGCCAGCCTGAGTTTGCATTTGCTGTTGGATGGCAAAACAATTGCATGTTGCACTGAGCCGTATTGAACTAAAGCACCCTGACTAGCCCTCTTGATGCCTTTTATTAGCAAATTTACTTGTGTTTGTGCCTTCTAAAGTACTCTGATAATTTGCTTTGGGGAAAAAGCTGTAAAAGGAGAATAGGAGAGAAGTCACAGGGCTGGTGATTCCCTATTTCAAAATATTTATGTTGTTTTGAAGCAGTAGCTTGCACTAAGTATGCAGGTAATCATTTGTTATTTGTGGAGAGTGATATTGCCTGTCTCAGTTGTGAGAGAAGTAGGAAACAGTTGTGATGAGGCTCTGCAGGTAGAACTTCAGTCAAAGAGAATTCCTGCTGGTAAAGGGCAACAAGGTGAGTTGTCTCTGAGTTTTATATTTTCATTTTCAAACTCAGCTGGGTGGTATAAAAGGAGGAAAACAACACCCTTGATAAATAAGCATGGGTTTAGCTATAAACAATAGATGAAGGCCTTTTGCAAATGTATAGAAATGTTGTTTGGTTTAATTCTAGGAGGAATTGCTCACAAAATACCTCGATGGGAAGCATATTTAAAAAAGCCATTCAGATCTAGGTGTATGTTAAGACTGTATTAACTTTGATGTGATCTAGATTTTGAGAATTTATGGAACCCTGATGGATTCAGAGGTTCTATGCACAAGCATTCATCAACAGTTCCTATAGACTAATGCAGAACTGACTGCTGATTTCTGCATATGGGGTTAGGAAACGTCTTTCAGGAGCTCAGGAGTTCCTATTATCAATTCTTTTGTATTATAATACTATTGGGTGTGCTCACAGCAATTTTAAGATACTTTATTTACTAGAATTAGTCAGACTTTTCCCATGAATTTGTTTAGCAAAGCAAAAGCAAAGATGTAACCTTTGCCTGCTCTCTGGGTATGAATTTTTCACATAATGCTTTCATTTCTAATGTATGGCTGTAATTTGGACAAATGTGCTGATTTGATTATCTGCTCTAAACCAAACAATTCTGGAATGGGTCAGGATGAATTTTTAGTGGCTTTACCATCTTGAAGTCTTTCTTTATTCTTACAAGTTATTTGCACAGTTCCTGTCCTGTGGCGATCAGCTCCAGCAACCTTCTTTAATTTCCCTGTGTGCTCTGTGATGAATGCTAATAATTAAATGTTCAGCTGTGTAATGGGAGGATTTATAGTGCACACTAGCAGTCAGAGGTGCTGGAGCACAGAACTGTTGATATTTTTTGGTTCTAAGAAGTAAAGGAATCATACATGCAGCCATTCAAGTGCTAGTAGCAAAACTATATGGGAAACACAGCTGAAAGAGTGAGCACTTGTGTTTGGTAAAGTTATGATCTAGAGTTGTGACCAAAGAATATCTTTCCTCTTATTTCATTCCTGTTGTGTTCAAGGAGTAGAAGGTTTTCTGGGACTCCAGTAATCCTGTGCCAGTTTTCCTGAATATTGCACTATTGTTTCAGTGCCTATTCAATAAAGTCTGATATTTACCCAAAGTGAATGGATTATTACATGTGCTGTTGATTTCTGGATATAGAACAGTCCTTGGCAGAAGCATTCAATATATTGCATATGTGCCCTGTGAGGGTATAGCATGTCTGTAGTCAGTCTAGGGTTTTTGCCAGGAAAAGGCTACCTCATATCTGGAAACTCCAGACAAATTCCTTACAATTCATCCAGATGAGATTAGGAAGGTGGGGGGGGGAATCATTAAAAACTCTTAGAAGAATAAGACTACAGGAGACCAGAAGAGGTTACCTTTTATGCCTCCCTGATGGAAAATGATGTTAGCTACACCTCTGGCATTCCTAATCAGAGTTTTGTAGCCTGTTTGGAAGGATCTCCAGGAGAATGTTCTCTAGATAGAGCTTCCCTGAGCAATTCATTTGCATGTTTCACTTCCTTAATTTAGAAAGCTTTTTACCTTAAGTCTAAGTTTAATCCATTCTTTTAACCTGTTTTCATAGATCATGTATTCGTGTACTGGATTATTCTAATAGTTTTCTCTCTACTTGACCCAGATGTTTCTGTCTTGAAGTAAGGCACATAAAACAGATGTCAAAAAAAAAAAAGGGGAGTCCAAGGGAAGGGAATGGTCATAAATCTCTGCTTCATGTATTCATGTATCCTGAAGCCTGTTTATGCTTCAAGCAAATTTTCCCTGCAACATCCCCTTTTTTTAATTAAACTACAGAATAGCATCATTGATTCATGTTCATCTTGGGACCCCCTGTAAGCATACTGAATTTGAATCCTGTCTTCCAAAATAGTTGCAGACTCTCTCTCTATTCTGTTACTTGCATTTAATAACATACTCTTTTTCCATCAGCAAGTCATCAGTGGCAGTTTTTAAAGGCAATGGCATCTAAAGAGTCTTTTATGCAGCCCTGTTTGATATATCTCTGCACTTTGGCAACATGTAGATCACCAGTCTGCAATCATAATTTTGCTTCTGTCATATAGTAGTTTGACATAGAGCAAACTCCCCTGGCTTGCATATGAGGACATCATAGCAACATTAAAGACCTCGAGTCAGAGCTTTTTTTATTTTGTTACAGAAAGAAATTAGACTGGTTTGTTATAATTTGTTTTGGACAAATCCTTTTGGCTGCTCATAATCTTCTTGTATTCCAGGTGGTTATAAATGATTTGTTTGTTCCAGAATTTTTCCAGGAAACTGCAGCTAAGCTGCCTAGCCTATAATTTTTTTGCTCCTCACTTTATCCTCTTTGATAATAGGCATTAACTCTATTCTTTTCTGCTTTTCTATGGCCTATCTTTTCTCCACAAGTTTTCAGAGGTCAGAGATATCATTGCTTCAACTAGTTGCTTAGATAAGAAGGGCTGTGCAATATCACTAGGATTACAACAGAAAAATATTTCACTCTATAATTGAATTATCTTCTTAATGAAAAAAAATGCTGGTAAACCCTGATGATTGGCTCTGTGCGGGTCCAGGCATCTTGCAATTTTTCCTTTAGGAGTCCCAAAGTGGTATGTCATAGCATAAGGAATTGGAGAAAGAGCACAGCCTGCCCAATGAATAAACTGCCTTCTTCCTTTGTCTTCTGCAGGCTAACTCGTTGCCTATAATAGCTTGCCTTAAATTTCAGTAGTTGCTATGGCAGCTAATAATTTATTATTGAACTAAGTAATAATTGCTTTATAATTATAAATCCAAGCAACATGCTGGCACATCTATCTGAAAACTTATGCACTAATTCCTTTCATATTGATCTTCCTCCCTACTTGATCTTTTTGAATTTGTTAATTATGTTTTATCTCGCCTCTTAACACTGAATAAAATTAAAGCTTTTGTATCGTAACCTCTTTTTGAATTCAGCTGTTAGAAAGCCTCTCTGACCAGCGCAGTGCTAGGTGTGTACCTCTGAATGCTTTGATATAAATCCAGCAGAAGAGGAAGTTTGAGTGTGCCCTTATATTTGATTTTTTCCTGCCTTTTTTAAGCAATGTCACAGTAACATTTAAATCTGTTAGAATGCTAACAAATGTGGTTTTATTTACGTGTAATATAGCAAATCATTTTCAAAGATTTAAATCAAAATTTCAAATGGGAATTGTCCTTTCCTAGGTAAGGGCAGAAAGCGGACACTGATTTGACGGCTGATGTGTCTTTGTGTTGCCTGTATGATCTTGTTGCTAGTTTAGATTTGAGCTCTTTAACAACCATAATTTCTATTCTGGATTAATGCATTTGTTAGCTCATGGATAGGATCACCAAGTTGAGAGATAACACTAACAATAATCATGAATAGAGTAAGATACTGATATGTCTGAAAATTGAAATATATATTGGGTCCATGCTACAGAAATAGTCTTTTCCAACAGAGTAATATTTTCAGATCAGCTAAGCTGTTGATAAATGCATCTTTTCCTACATGGGAGCTACATTTCTCATGCCAAAACAGAACCATCTTTATTTAGTAACACTTGTATAGATCCTATGCAAAGCTTAGTGATAATGCAATGTAATGCAATAAATCAAGCAGTCTTGTTAGATCATGTAGCTCTCACAAGTTAGGTGACTATTTAATCACTGCAAAATCCCCATCTTTAAAAAAAAAAGGAGGGGGCAAGCCAGGCTTGAACTACATTTTTGTTCTTTTCTCAGAGTCAAATTGCATGCCCATTTATCAGCATAACTCCTGCTATACTATTAGGCTAGTAGATTTAGAGTGTTTCTAGGTAAATAGGTGCAACGTACTAGTTTTCATGACTATGCATCTGCCTTGTAGATATGGTACAGACCACTGCCAAGACAGTTTAACCTAATGTGTTAAATGTATTTGAACTGTTCTCAATAAGGATGCTGAGATGCTGTAGACATATTTGTTCCTTATGCTCA
>JAOEHX010019177.1:0-29085 GCA_025448015.1 Bolborhynchus lineola
CCTGGCAAAATCTTGGAGCAGATTCTCCTGGAAAGCATGCTAAGGCACACGGACAACGAGGTGCTTGGTGACAGCCAGCAGCGCTTCACTAAGGAGAAATCCTGTCTGACAGATTTGGTGATGGGGCTACAGGATACAGCTCTGCATGACAAGCTCTGACATGCGTCTGAGGGGCTGTCTGCAGTGCAGGTCCCAAGGGAGGCCAGTCCCCCTGATAGACCAGCCAAGAAATAAGCCTATGGGAGAGAGAGCAGAGGCCATTCTGCATTTAAGGATTTGAACAAATGTGCTGGGGGAATCTGCTGCCTCAAAACGAAGACTCTTGGATGCGGGGCTTACCCCTCACTCTGGTGCTGAAAGCGCCTCTCTGGAGCTACTCACCTCAGCAAACCTGCATGAATTCTAAGACTAACAGAATTTATGAGTTTCTGTGGTTATCCTATTAGTTAACCCCAAGTTACATGCTGTGTGGAAGGCTCAGGGTAGAAACTACAGGCAAGAAAGATGAAGTTTAATGAGAGCTAATTGTTCTTATGCATTTTGTTGTCTTCTGTGTCTCCAGCTCTGTTATGTAGCACAGATTATGTGTCTGATCAGGTTCATAAACACAGTCGGGGTGTAGCTGGTTTTTTTGGAAGAATCCAGCAGATCTGACAATCATCGCAAGAATTTATGAGCCATTTGTGAAGTCATTTTGTTTGTAGCAGTTTTTGTGTATGCATGCTACATGCATCACATTACAGCACTGATAAAAACTGTCTCTTTTTCTTGCTTAGATCTTCATGTAAGGATTCTTCATTAAGATACTATGGCAAATGCTGTTGGGAACTTCAGCTGTCTACAGTCTAAGATAGGCATAAGCTACTTATGTGTTGCAGAATCAAAGAAGCAGCTTCTCCAGGGTGTTACGGAGTGTACTGTTGTGGCACTTTGTTACAGGGAGCCTACAGGAAAGATGAGGACAGACTCTTTTATCATGGTAGTGATAGGACAAGGGGTAGTCTCTTGTAATCAGGTCTAGTGGAAAGTGTCTCTGGCCATGGCGGGAGTTGGAACTAGAAGATTTTTAAGGTCCCTTCCAACCCAAACCATTCTGGGATTCGAAGACTCTGATTAAAGCTTTTAAATTTATGCTTCAGTCCCAGGTAGTTAGAAAGGCAGTGGCCTCCATCCTTGTGTAGCCTGGCTATGGAGTCAGTGACCCAAAGAAGCTCAAGTCACTAAGTCGTGCATGTGTATGGAAGGATACTTTGGTGCCTGTGCACCGAGACAAGTAGATACTGTCTGTTCTCAGAAATGCAAAGCCATATAAATGAATGCAGAATTATAGCAGTGAAAAACTTGCAATGCTTTAAATAGGGGAATTCCCAGAGTCAATCTCCCACACACAGGAGAACTAAATGTACTGCTAATCATGCATCATCCTCAGGAGAAACAAATCTAAAGGTGCAAATGCCTTAATGGGTGGGTGCTTAAAAAGGCAGGTAGGAAACCATTATTCTTACTTCCTTTTGAAAATTTTAAAATTCATCTTTAAAGAATCATTTCCAGCATAAGGGTGGATTTCCTGCTTTAGGATCTTTCTTGTGTTTTTTCCTGTCATTTTCTTTAGAAGCAGTTGACGTTCTGTGTGTTTGTGCTCATTGATGCTGATTAGCTAGGCTCCTTCCTCAGTCCATAGAGCATTTTCTGGATCTTTACACAGAAATGCATGTCAGTCCTCATGCACTTTGTTGGTGAACAAAGTTGGTTTCCTGAATTTGCTTCCCAAAAGATGACTGTTCGTATCCTTTCCCTTGCAGCTGTCTGTACAGAAGTGGCGGAGGGAAGGGTGTGACAGTAGGGAAGCCTATATGTTTGCTTGGGTGGAAAAAAAGCAAAAAGTTGAGCTGCTGATGCTGATGTCATGGTCCAGTTGAGAAGAAACCCAAAGCAGTTTAAACTGTTCCATGGTTTAATTTACACTGAGGGATAATGTATTAATTAGTTCATTCATACTAAGACTTTCTTTTTTTTGAAACTGATGATTTAAACTGAGTTGAAGTGCAGGAGTAATATTCCTGTCCTTCCATACTACAGAGGAAAATAGTTTTTCCTCCAATTCTCTATTAATTATTTGCTTCCTTTCTGCATTTGCCTTTCTGCCTTTGCAGAAAAAAAGAAAAAATACAAAACAGAAAGGCAGTTAGTAATCCTAAATAATTCAAGCTGTCTTTTATTATTTCCTTAAAGGACATCTTAGAAATACAAATTTACATATTTATATGTGATTTTGTTGCAAATGCTGGGACCTGGAGGGAGCAGATCTACACTGTAAATGACACAACATTCCATTCTTCTAGTATTTTTCTCTTATTATCTAAAGGAAGAAATAGAGAAGATCAGCTTACTAAAGTAAACCTATAATATTCCTGGTTGTCTGTCTTTTCTTACTACATTGCAAAATTAAGGGGAAAAAAAAAAAAAAAAGCAAGGCAAAATGGTATGTATGTGAAATACAAACCACACAGCTGGAACACACACTTTTCCTGTCTGTGTAGTTTAGGAAAAGTCATTAAGTCAAACAATACTGCATTTTCCATTTGAGCACGTAAAACCTGAGTTTATAAAATAAGCTAGCATAATTGTACTTGCCTTGGGAGCACTAGCTGTGAATAACTTCTCCATAGAATTTAAGAAATGTGGAAAGCAGGCGTCACTTGAGAAAAATAGCTCGTGCATTTGTCATTCCACATCATTTTTCTGACTCATTTATTTTTACACTGCTCTTTTCCTAAGTGCCCAGAGTGCTATCCGAAAGCTTAAACAAATCCTCCTGCCTTTTTATTAGGTAGGGGTGGAGGGAGAAATTGGAGTGAGGTCTCACTGGTCCTGATAGGGATGCATTTTCACACATGGGTCTTTTTATTACCAGTGTCAGAATCTGAAAGCTATTACTGCTCACCTTTCCTATCATTGCTTCACCTTCTTTTCCCCATATACTGTTCCATTTTGTTGCCTTGTCTCCTTCTCTATCTGGGTAATTGCAAAGACATTTAAGCTTGCCCTTGCTATCTGCTGAGAGCAGTAGATGGAAACCAGCAAAGGAATTCATTGTGTCCTTAGTTTCAAGCACCTCAGCTATGTCTAGAACTGTGGAGTTAGAGGGACCATGGATGATTGCTAATTTAAAAGAAGCTAAAGCAGCATAGTGGTTCCAGATGTGGAGGAGAGATCAAAAACGTGTATTGATGAGGTCTTGCATTGCCACTGACTAAAGTGTGTGTCATTTCCTGTGCAAAACCAAGGCAAACCCTAATGATTGAGATGGTTTGTTGATGCTTCAATCTGCACTTTGTTGTGTGCACTGGCAGACTTCGGTATTTTAAAACCAGCTAAGAAACTGGAACATACCATGTTGATCACATTGTATCTCAGAAGAGAGGTAAAGTTTATGGATCTACCATATTTCTACCATAATTATATATTCTGATATGTATGGCCCCCCATTCTAGTTGACATCTGCTGATACATATGCTAGGAGGAATCTTTTTAAGAGTACAAAATCCTGCAGAAATTGGTAATTTCTTTCTTCCTGCTCATTAATAAGAAATAGTTGTGTATACCCTTCTCTGCTTTAAGTGACAAACATCTATGTGCCACCTCAGTCTCCTCTGTCCAGATGCATCCTGCTAACATGAGTTCCTATAGGAGACTACTGTGTAATGGGACACTAGGGTCAGCTGTGGCTGATGGTTTAGATGAACTTTAGCAGAAAAGCAGGGAAACGTGCTTAGACTCTCTCTGTGAATATGCCGTGAGAGACTGTAACTATGGGGAATGAGCTGTCCTTTTATAATTAAAGTAGTCAAGTCCTGCATAGTGCCACTGCCTTTATATTAGTGTACAGAATGCACAAAATAATTTTTGGTTTGTGTAATGGCTCAAAAGAGGACTTTCCACATTTTGTGCAAAGAAAGTGGTTGTTTAGTGACGCAAACAGGAAGCTTAGTAGTTGAGATTTCTGGTTTTATTCCTGGTTTGTGATCTTGAAAACATCGGCCTCTCTTCCTCTTCTTTCTTTCCACAGCTGTACAAGTGGGTTGACACTCTTGAATCTTTCAAAATTTAGCTCTGGCTTTTTAAGAAGGTAAAATGTTTCAGATGCAATCCTTGGATGCAGCCAATGTGGATGCAGTGGATGACCTAGGCAGACCACAGGTTACATAAAAGTAATTTCTGTCTTTCTGGATACAGCACCAGGAAGGCCAAATTTCAGCCTTTGCAGCTGAAGTTAGCACAGCAGAAAAACTGACAAAAGCTCTATAGCAAAATCTTTGCCGATTGTGCAGTTAGCAGGAGCTTGCAGCACACACAGCCTCGTCTGTGTCTTGTTGCATTCCAGTGCTGGGGGGATTGGAAAGCATGAAACTGACACCACCAGAAAAAGAAGATGTTTACAACATGCTGTTTCTCTGACAACCCATTGATTTCCCAGAAGTTTAACTTCATACAAAAGAATCATCAAGTCTTCTTCACCTTCTACCAGCCACTCTCTACGGTAGCTTCAAAGCCCACTTCCTCTTCTGTTCTACTGAAGACTGTGCTGAGAATAGAAGTAACTTCTTTACTGGCTTAAGAACAGCTGAAAAGCATAGAATCATAGAATATTTTGAAACACCTTCAGATCCACAGTATTTTTCTCTGCTGCACTGATTATACACACCAGCCTTAGTGTTCACATCCTAAAGCTAGCTAATGAGAAGGAAAATTGAGCTTTGCTTATTTATTTGTCTTATGGTAAACAATTTTCAGCTTCAAAAGTAGTGCTGAGCAGGAGAGGATGCATGAGGAGGGTGAAGCACCAGTCAAACATGCATCAGACCTGACAAATTCTGTTCTGGCCTGGTGCTTTTTCAGTGAACTTTCTAAACTGGGCAAAATGGGATTTAAAGAAAACATCAGCTCAGCGCACCAGTTCCACTGTTCTATTGTCCTCACTTGGCAACAGCTGAATGTCATGTCTGTGCTGTTCTTGCACATGCTTCTTCATGTTTATTTACAACTAATAATTTACACAACTCTTAAAGATATTTGCACGACTTGCACCATTAATTTTTCTAGAAATTTAATGGTTCTGTATCTTTATGCCTCTTCATTTAGTATATTTAGTTCTTGTGAGTTTCCAGGTATATTTAGTTACTGGTATAATTCACAGTTTATCATAAACAATCTTTTCCTCTGCATTTGGCGTTTCTTCAGTGAGGCATTTGTATAGTGATATGAAGGATTTTACAAGTATAAGAGGTGAAAATGATACATACAACTAATTTGATATATATATGAAGTCAGTAATTAAGCTAATACCCCAAAATGCCAGAAGACTAAAAGTTTACATCCTTTTTCCAGTTTTATAGTTTATTGCATGGGAACCCCTTGATTTACTCAGTAGCATTAATTTTGGGTGGAACTATTTAAGAGTTCAGAAACATCCCTTAGTAGAGAAGGGAATTGTGGAAGAAACTTATTAACTCTACATCCTCATAAGTGTGTTTTTTCAGAAGCTGAAGTAAGACCTGTGAGGAGAGGCAGATTCATTTTTGTGTGGCTGTGTGTGCATTACTACTGATTGTGTCTATGAGTTTGCTTTTGAGACAAAAAAAGTCTTTCATTTGTGTTGCCATCTTCATACAGTATTTGGAGAATGCCTCAGAAATGCCTGCTCTTACTGGAGAAGTCAAGAGGAATAGCCGGGAACTGCAATCTGGTCTTTTCAAAACTATTGCTTTTCCATAGAAAGATGCTTTGTTCTAACAAAACCCAGCATAACTTAATTCCCAACTGCAATCATTGTATTGGTGATTCAACAAGCAAGCATTAGATGCTAGTTTTAGCTACTTTCCTTTTTAAAATACAGCTGTCTAGTCTACATGTTAAAAGCCAAGCCACCAGGTGCCTGCTCAGTTATTTCCAGTTCTTTGCAGAGTCAGAAAAGAGGGACAGGCTCTGCCGAGGCCACGGTACATGAACAGTAATATCTCTGGGGAGCTGTAACCTCGACTGTCTGTAGAGACTACCCAGGCACAACTCTGTAGTTCACATTAAGGGATTTCCTGCTTGAAATCTTCAGCCAATTTCAGCTGCAGCAATATGTGGTGAAGGAAAACAGTCTCTCGGGTAGGGCACATGCGCTGTGTCAGACAGAAGTTAATGCACAAGTTGAAACTTTAGACAAAGCACATTCTCCGCCCTCAGAGAGAGGAAACTGTCAGCAAAGTGCACGGAACAAAAATGCCTATGACTCATGAAACAGATTAATGGGGGTTTACTAGCATGCCTAGTTTGAGTTGAATATAAAGGATAAAAGATGTCTCAGACCATCCTATGTGAATTAGGCAAATGTTGAATTCAGCTGTGGTTATCCTTGCTATTCATTTTTGGAAGCTGACTTCTGTTGGAATTTGTCATATCTGTTGTTTTTCTTCATAAAATCTTTTTCAGTGTGGCCAGTAACTGTGGCCAGAAAGAAGGCATGCACACATACAAAAGCCGTGGGTTGTATTTTAATAGGGATCCCTACTGCTTATCATTGCTGGTTTATGTAATTGTCTGGAAAAGGTCAGCATAGTTTGTGCTGTTGAACAGCTGAGGCTGAAAAATTTGTGGTTGGTTCCTCCCTCACCCCCCCCACTGGACTTGTAATCTTTTGACTGAAACCAGTATGGAAAAAGAAATTTTTGGGGAAAAAATAGGCAATTCCAGCCTCAGGCCATTGCACTTTTGTTCTTGAATTGTGGTGAATCTTACTAGCAAAGCCATTCCCAAATAGTGGTTAGAAAATGTTTGGTTTAAAGACAAAAAATGCTCAGATCTTTAGCTCTAAGGCCTGTTCCATAGTGCTTGGTTGGTGCTTTTCTATATCTCTCTTATAAATTCTGTGCTAGAATATCTATAATTTTGATATTGCTTTCTGTAGCACATATGCAGTCATCTTTGGCATGACTTTTTATGTTGATTATATTTGTGTAATTACTTCTATAGGCTTAGCATAGAATTTAAAGTACTTGCTTTGCTTTTAACACTCTGCAGTTCAAAACAGCTAACTGGTTGCTTAAATACATTTCAGAGGAGAATGAGGTTGAAGGGAGGTCCCTGCTGTTGCTTGAGTGAAGTCAGGCTCTACTGTCATAGGAAGATCAGGAAGAAAAGTTTAATGCCAGCTTTTATTTGAATTAAAAAGCACGCTGGAAGAAGACTCTGAAAGGGATCTGAGCATGGCACTTGGTCCCTGAGGGACTGGGGAAGGAAGCTAGCTCTGCAAAGCCAAGGCAAGCTTTTCTTTTCTTTAGAAATTGGGACCCAGAAGTGACCACTGGAAATGGAGCTGTTAAGAGAGCTGCATCTGAGGAAACTCAGAGCAATGGCAACAGGACAGAAACTGAAACCAGTTAGGGAAGGCACTGGAAGAGGGGACCACCTTAAGGCCCTTTTCTCTTCATCTATGTAATAGATGGAGTGCAAAGGCTTTTCTTCCAGTGTCCCTGGAGAAAGCAGGGTGATCAAGCATTGCAAAAGGCTTCCCAGGGAAGTGGTGGAATCACCATCCCTGGAAATGTTCAAAAAGCTGGAGATGGGGCCCTCAGTGATGTGGTTTAGTGGTGGTCTTGGCAGTCCTGGGGTAATGGTTAGACTTGATGATCTTAACGGTCTTTGCCAGACTAGTTGATTCTAAGAAATAGTCGCAGGTGCTCAAAAATTGAAGTGGTTATTATGTAAGGGCTGCATCTATACAAGTAAGGAGAAAATAGTATCTAAGAGATTTGCTTTGTAATTGCAGATGCAGCCATTTGACACACCTGATGTCTCTCTGGTAACATATTCAAAGCAGCATGTGAATGGTGAGCTGTAACCAAAACAAGAAGTTTTATTTCTGAAAGCAGGTCTCTGTCAGTAAAGGGACATGCATGACAGATTTCCTCAAAGCAGCAGAAGCTGTAAGACAGCTGTCCCATCAGAACCGAATTAGAAATCAAGTCTTTGTTTCAGTGAGATCTATGTATTTCTTTGGCATTTATTTCCACTCTGTAGCCTTGTTTTGCCCCAAGTTGGATGCAATAGGTTAATCATTCATATGAATTGTGTTACCTAATTAATATAGCTTCCTGGGAACAGGACACCTGAGTATACATTAGCTTCACTTAGAGCATAAGGAATCTATAAATAGGACAGGCAACCATGCTTTCCTTTTACCTTCTATAAGGTTTGTTTTATGATCATCAGGCATGTATGTGGCTACAGCAATGCAAAGACCAGATAAAAGTTCGTAGCATCACCTGCTGCTTTTGTGAAGAGGAATGTTCTTCAGCAGACATTAGTTAGGATTGTTATAGTTAACACATATTTGTGGAGATATTCACACACCTGACTGAGATGCTGCTTCTCCTTCCTAAGCCAGAACTTGCAGAAACATATATATATATTTACGCATATATCTATTTAGCAAAACATGGGAAGTTAAAAATCAAGTTTTGGCAGGAGAGCACAGTTGAAATTTGTCTGAGCAGGAAACTTTCATTGGGAAGGGAGAAAAAATGAGGACTCTTGACTCAAGGTGCAGTTGTAGGAAGAAGATTGGCTCCTGTGGTCCTTCAGTGCCACATACCATCATGCACTGAAATGCAAAGGAGCCCTGCAGGGTAGGTAGCAAGTGCTGCTTGTGATGTCTTTGTGTTGTCTCCTGAGCTTGTCTGTTTGTTCTGCGTAAGTTTGTGTCTTGTGGAAAAGACAGAAGAAGAATCACACACAGAATTTAATTCAATATGTGTAAGGGAACAAGGCTGGTCTCTTCACAAGAAATTGGGAGGATCTCAAATTAGTCATGACACAAAGTAGCTTTTGTGTGATATAACCAGATAATCTGTAATTGCTAAGAGAGCATTTCAGCTGTTCTAAAACTGCCTGCTGGGGACCAAATGCTGACTTTTGTCAAAAGATCAAATGCTAAATAAGAAAAATCAACATGTCAGAAAAATTGCCCTCTGGAAGTGAGGGAGCATATGTAAAGATAAAACGTGAGAAAGAGGCAGTCTTGTCTGAATCAAAGTGGAAGTAATGCAAGGGTGTGATTGGCAAGTGTTAGTCATCAGTACTTTATGTGCTCCCTCCTGCTACACACCCTGGCAGACCCTGGCTGCTTGCCAAGGCTCCGTGCTGCTTTGCAGGGCAGAGCACATCTCCCAGCTGCGTTTGTGGGCCTGAGCTTTATGCCCAGGCAGTGACTGAATGTACTCTTTCTTTCCCTGCTATAGTATTCATGTATAGCAAATCTTTAGCTCCTACAACACTTACGGTTTGTAAAGTATCTTGAGCATTTAAGTCCCTAGCCCTGCTGCAAGTAGCCCCTCTGAGTGCTGAAGAGCAGCCTAGCTGCAGTGCAGAGGCTTTCTATTTGCTTTCTTCCTAGACATCACCAAGATAATAAAATCAATTTATCACCACCTGATAGTGTGAACAGATCATAGTCCTGTCCTGTCCTCTCCTCTCTTTTCCTTTCCTCTGCTCTCCTCCTCTTAGATTTAGAAGAAAATCATAAATATCTGTGTCCAGATATGGACTTGTGGTGGAAAGAAGAGGATCTCTTGTCTAACAGACTTCTGGTTATATGACAGCCTTTCTTCACTCAAACTGAAGCTGAGCTAATTTTGTGTTTCTGGGAGAGCGTAGAGCATGCTAGGCAGAATACAAAATGTTGCTTTTAGATTACAGGGTATTAAATAACCATCTAGCTTCTTGGTAGCGTTAGCAAACTGAAAACTTGGTGCTTGAGGCAGGATTAGGCAATCGGAGCTCATTTCCACTGCAGTGGAATTGGTCAGATCCTCTTACAGCTCATGGAAAATCATTATATTTAAACCTTACTGCTGGGCCACCAGCTTTTCAAAGCATTCATAGCTTTCTGGTGGGTTAATATTGGTGAAGCTAGTGAAGCACAGTACTAAAAATAAATTTTAAAGCTACAATGAAAAGCAAGCTTTTGGCAGATTTGCAGTCCTAACAGCACTGACTCCAAGCTTTTCTAGTTCCCTCCTCAAGAGAATATTCTTAAAATGTGATTCAAGGAAGTGAAGTCCTAAACATCCAAGACATCAATTTAGGTAAGTCTCTGTCTTCAGCTGATCCTATCCTATGATATCCTGAAATATTTGTCTGTTATAGTTGTAAAAAGCACGGCAAATCTAAAGCAAACATCCTGGGACCTGTTGCTTTTTTCACCTCCTGTCAATGTAATTAAGGAAAACCTAAGAGAATAGTCACACCAAATGAGAAGTTAAAAAAGTTGTGCTAAATAAGCATGCCCATCTGTCTTTCGTTAGTGTGCTATGACTCACACAGATATATGGAGATCATCCCATTTTCTTCCTGCCCTGAAAAAGAGGTTTTCACAATTAGAATGTAGCCACCATGGTTTAGATTTTTTTTAGACATTTTATTTCTGTGCAGGAAATTCATTCTCGAGAAAAAACATGGATGCCAGTTGCTAACTACTTAAAGAAGAAAGCGGAGCGGTAAGGTATACTTACTCCCTTAATTTTTTTCTGTATGATGCTTCAGTGCCATTTCCAAAATCATTCTGGTGTACTAAGCTACTATGTCTGTTGTTCCTCATAGGCTGTGTCTTCACTACATGGATGTAGGGTACTGAAGGAGCTGGTGGAAATGCTCACCAAGCCACTTTCAAGCATTTACTAGCAGTCCTGGTTTACTAGGGACGTCCCAGTTGTCTGAAAGTTAGCAAACACAAAACCCATCTACAAGAAGGCTGAAATGAGGATAGAGGGAACTAGATGCCTGTAAAGTCTGACCTCAGTGCCAGTGAAGGTTATGGAGCAGATTGTCTTGAGTGCTGTCACATGGCACATAGAGGACAACAAAGTGATCAGGCCCAGTCAGCATGGGTTTATGAAAGCAGGCCCTGCTTAACTAACCTGATCTCCTTCAATGACAAGGTGACCCACTTAGTGGATGAGGGAAAGACTGTGGATGTTGTCTACCTAGACTTTAGTAAAGCCTTTGAAACTGTTTCCCGTAGCATTCCACAGGAGAATCCGTCTGCTCATGGCTTGGATGGATGTACTCTTCTCTGGGTAAAAAATTGTCTGAATGACTGGGCCCAAAGCATGGGAGTTAATGGAGTTAAATCCAGTTGGCAGCCAGTTACAACTGGTGTTTCCCAGGGCTCAGTATTCAAGCCAGTTCTGTTTAATATCTTATCAGCGATATGGATGAGGGGATTGAGTGCACCCTCAGTAAATTTGCAGATTATACCAAGATGGGTGGGAGTGTTGACCTACTGGAGGGTAGGAAGGCTCTGCAGAGGGATCTGGACAGGCTGGGTTGATGGGCTGTGAGCATCAATGAGGTTCAACAAGGCTCAGTGCCAGGTCCAGCATTTGGGCCACAACAAACCCATGCAACACTACAGGCTTGGGAAAGAGTGGCTGGAAAGCTGCTCGGTGGAAAAGGACCTGTGGGTGTTGGTTGTCAAGTGGGTGACCATGAGCCAGATTGTCCCCAGGCAGTCAAGAAGGCAAACAGCCAGCATCCTGTCTTGTATCAGAAACAGTGTGGCCAGCAAAAATAGGGAACTGATCATCCCCCTGTACTGGGCACTGGTGAGGCTGCAACTTGAACCCTGTGTCTGAACACAGGTTCTGGGTCCCTCACTACAAGAGAGATACTGAGGTGCTGGAGTGGGTCCAGAAAAGGACAACAAAGCTGGTGAAGGGCCTGGAGAATTAGTCTTATGAGGAAAGGTTGAGGGAACTGGGATTGTTTAGCCTGGAAAAAGGAGCCTCAGGAGAGACCTTATTGCTCTATACAACTACCTGAAAGGTTGTAGCAAGGTGGGGGTCCATGTCTTCTCCTAAGTAACAAGCAATAGGACAAGAGGAAATGGCCTCAAGTTGTGCTAGGGGTGGCTTAGATTGGATATTAGGAAAAAGTTCTTCACCTAAAGGGTTGTCAAGCACTGGAACAGGCTGCCCACTGAAGTGGTTGAGTCACCATCCCTCGAGGTATTTGAAAGGCTTGTAGATGTGGCACTTAGGGACATGGTTTAGTGGTGGGCTTGGCAGTGTTTGGGTAACAATTGGACTCAGTGATCTTAAAGATCTTTCCAACCTAAATAATGTTATTATTGTATCTATGATTCTGTTGATGAGAAGAGCAATTCAAGGCTTTGTAATTGAACTTCCCACAAAACATCCATGGAAGTAAGTAGAAGGGATAGAAAAGGGATATGTCAGTAGGTTCAGAACTGTTAGCCTGAAGGGAAGATCAGGAGAAGTGTTCTTTGTCCTCTTTCTGTTTTGCCTGAAGCAGTTGCTACATAAAATTCAGAATCCCTCTTGGGAGTAGTGCTTATGCCTCTTCATGAAGCTGACCTGTATTACAATAGAAATGTGTGTATTCAGATGGTCAATAGACCAGAAATACAAACAAACCTATTGTAAAAGTGGAGGGAATAGCTAACATTGATTTTTCAGCTTTACTTGCATGATAAAAGAAATGTTTCTAAAAAGAACTGGCAGTGCTTATTAATAACAATTATTCATTATTCTGTGTTAAAGAAAATTTCTCTTCATACATAGATATAAACATTGAAGAGCTATTGAATAGTATGATAGTGTGTCAGAGAAACACTTGGCTTTTAGCCATATGTTAACAATTACAATGTGTTCCAAGGATGCAAGAGAAAGCATTCCATAAATATTTACTACAAATCCATTGTTAAGACTTGATTAATATGAATGGACAAGAGATAAATGTTAGCTGTTCTGTTTAATGTTCTGGTCCTTGTTTGTTTGTGCTACTTTGTTTTCCAAAGGGGAAAAGGACAGATCAAGGGAGTTCAAGCACTTTACCCCTGTGAAGCTATCCTTGCAGGTGGAAGAACTGTTCTGTTTTTTTGGTAAAATGATAACATGTAAGCGTTTTCACTAGATAAGTAGCAAATTGGGAAGATGTCATTGTATAAGTCTTTCCATATGGATACAGTGAATGTGTCAAGTAAAGCAGCCTACCATTTGACAGATGATGGTTTTCAAAAATATTACTGCATTCACATTGCTGGATTGCAATTGGAAGAGCCATATGAAGCTGATGCAGTTCCAGATGCCAAATATGAAAAGTTTATTGGAAGGCTCAATAAATGTAGCATTTACAGCCACAGACTTGCTGCTGAGGTACCAACTAAGTGGGTTTTGCATCCTTTCGATGTTGAAGTCCTGCAATGCAAAGCCTAATACATGAGGAAGATGCTAGACTTGATGTCTCAGATACACAATTATTTGCAAATACTCAGTCTAAGGATTGTTTCCTTTAGCCATAGACATTTTCTTTATGGCCAGCTTTGATCAGCACTTAAGTTTACATAGCAAGAAAATAATATTAATACAAACAACTGTGTTAAACAGTTTGAGTAGCTTTGCAGATAAAGACAACTGCTAGTGACAGTGCTGAAAGATGTTGACACTTGGTCTCAGGTTGTGATCTTCCGTTCTGTGTGTTACTTAGTGGAACTTGAGAATTTCAAATAGTGTCCCTGGTAAAATACATGCACTAAAGATGATCAGCCAGTGCAAATATTCCTCACAGCTTCTGAACTACTGCTCATGCCTCCTGGCAAGCCATTCATTCCACAGGCTTGTGGTCCTGGTAGAGCAATTCTTCATTAGTGTGTCTTCAATACTCAGCTGTTTTACAAATAGAAAGCACCTACCTACTGGACAAGTTTTGTGATAGCCTAGGATTTCTAAAAAATAGGGTAGAAACAACCTCAACTAATGTATTACATTGTCTCAAGATATGCCTTGGAGCTTGGCATTTAGTATACTACCTATGGATTTTGAACTCCATTTTTTTTTTTTGTAATTGGGCTGGGTATTCTCTCTCCTGCATGATTTGTCAGGCAGTAGTAATCTGAGTCTTTCTGGTAGAATACATGCAATCTGACCAATAAAAGGCAAGCGGGCTACTTTTCTTTGTCCTACAGTGCTCAGAGAAGAAAGAAAATGCTGGAAACATTTGTGATAAAACTAGTGGTATATGGCAGAGCACTATTTAAATTTTCATTAGAGCTTTGAAGCCAGTGGCTTCAGCAACTTGATATACCCCATGAAGGAGGTATTTTGAAAAAAGGCAAGGTATGGTTACATACTTTAAATGGAAGTTTTACTATATGATTTATCTTTTCCATAGGACACATTGTAGTGCAGTTGGAATTGATCTGTTACTCTGTTTCAGGTTCACAATGCTCAGGCTTTATAGGCGATCTGCTCAAGACATGTTAACAGATGGCTGCTTGGGAAAGTGGTGAGTTAAAGTGTATACCAGTGTCCTAAGTGTCTTCTGAAATACTGTGCCTCTCACAGATCTATGGAGAGACGTATCAATGTGGAAGTGAGAGATAGTGGGTGTGCATATGAAGGCTTATTTCTCACATCTCACTGCCTCCTTGGTGGAAATGTGACATACCAGAGGTGCCTAATGAACTGCTTCTGAAAGAATTCTGAGTCTGGCACATTCATACTTATCATTTGGTCACTGACTTAATTAGTAAGATGACATCTTCTCATTGGCTAGTGTTATCAGTCTGACATAGGCATGTAAAAGAAATTCTAAGTTGTGCTTTTTATTATACCCAAGTCAGTATTCATATAGACTAGGTAAGAACACAGACCTATGAGCATTTTTTTGGGTGAGGGAGAGTGTGCGTGCATGCGTGCGTGCATGCATGCGCTCACACACCAGGGGAAGTGTTTGGGAAATGACTGGTACATAGCAACAGAAAACAGTAGTTCTCTTTACTGTTTATATAAGATGAACCCCTTTGAAATGATAATGAAGTGTCTGACATAGCAAACAAAGAATCACAGAATCCTTGAGGCTGGAAGGCATCTCGTGAAATCATCTAGTCCAATCTCCCAGCTGAAATAATGTCACCCAGAGCTGGCTGCTCAGGACAAACCTCATTCTGATCACCAAATAATTATCGGATTACCAAAAAAACCTATAGTAGTGTCTTAGAATAATGTGTTTTATCTTACTGGCTTCTGTGCCTAGCATTCATGGTTCCTGTTTTAAACTGTTTCTCTGAAACCATGACAATGAAGAATTGTAATTAAGAAAAAAACTTAATTCCAAGAGCTAAAGTTAAAGACAAAAAATATACAGAGTTTTTTTAATTGTATAAACAGTGTGTCACATGTACTGAAGAATCCACATAAGATTGTGTGCAGTAGAACACCCAGCTGTTGAGCATAGAAGTGGCTATAAATTAACTACATGGACTGTGCAAATAATTAATCTCATAACCAACAATTTCCTAAGGCTTGGCTTAGCTCAGGGATGAAAACTAGCAACTGTTAGAAGAAGAAGTAGCAGATGATTATCAGCTACTATCATGACTTTTTAAGGAGAGGGCCACTCCACTTGTTCTTGACATGCTTTGCTTCGAAAACAATACAGGAGATAGAAATGTTAATTAATTACTTTGAAGTCTCAAAATTTTGATAAGTATTATTTTCTTCCTCTTCTGGAAACTTCAAATTGTTGCTTATGTCATCCGCATTTCCATCACAGAACTTTCAGTGATTCACAGCCATCTTCTGTTTGTCATAATTGTAATTTTCCCCCTTGTTTACATGTACCACACCCTGAAGTTGCTTGCTTGGTATTTTTTTTTTTTTAAATAACATCCTTTCTTTCAAGTACTCCATAAAGATTCTTGAAACAGGAGACCTTTTCCTCCTCATATGCTAGGTTTTCCAAAGCATCCAAAGGGGTTGGTCTCTTAGAATAAAATTCAGAGGTAAAACCCCAAGACTGACTGGTTTGCACTGGTTTTTGGGTTGGTTTTTTTTTCAAAGATTCTCTAATGGATTTGTGTCCTGGGTTCAGCTGTAGCAGTTATTTTTGATTGCAAGGGTCAATTAGGGGGAATTCATTTAGAGGTTTTCTCCTCTAACGTTTCTACAAGCATACCTTTTAATTTCTGAGACAGCCAATGTGATTTTAAAAGTTCCCATAATTACTATAAATTCGTTCCTCTCGCATAGTACTGCCAACTGCCAGTAGGCATCAATGAAGGCTCCTAGTAAGTCCTAGTCAAAAAGATGCTATTGACTGAAAGACACATCTGTGTCAGAGTTGTGTGAACAAGCAAAAATCAGAAATTATGATGAATAAACACTAGCTAACAAAAACTTCATTTTTTAATAGTAAAATTTTACAATAATATTTTTAATCTGCCAAGAGGAATTAAAAGATAACCTCACAGTCTTTCTGATCGTGCCAAGATACTTAAAATCAGAAGAGCAGGGTAGCAGAAAAAAATAGACTTTCGTCTTCCTGGTTTAAAGGAAGGAAACAGAACTGTGTGTTGACTAATACCTTCACTCAGTTCCTTTTCAGAGAGCAGGCAATGCAGAGATCGACTAGGACACTAAATCACTCTCTCTCTATCCCACACCTCTTTAAGAGAGATCTTGAAGGGTCCCTATGTTTGTGGTCATCCTATATACTTATGGCTGCCTCTGGAATGGTGAACTTTAAGAGATTACCATTAGCATTGCTATAGTTAAAAGTATATTAACAAAAGGTGCTGCAAAAACATTATAGACATGAATTTCGCTAGGAAGCTGTGGCTATGTAAAATATATAGACGAGCTGTTCAGTGACCCTGGAGCACACTGAGGTTATCAGGAAGCCACAGCTGGTGATGTTAGATTTCTAATCAGGAAACATCCTTAAGAATGTTGAAGATAACAGTGGCATTCTGCTGGAGGGGGAAAAAGGCAACAGTCATTGTACAGAGGTCACATAACTTGAATATGTAAAGAGAAGGTTGCAACAATCTGAACAGGCAGAGCCTGAGTATTTAAGACTGTAATGAAAACTAGCAATTTTGCACGTACTCTTGCTTCAGCACTGGGGGTGCAGAAATGTTCACTTGTTAACACTGTGTTATGGTATCTGTGTTATAACATCATTAAGGGGAACAAACAACCCATGCTTGTATCTAACCTAGTGTCCTTACTGAGGCTTTATTGTAATTCAGGTAAAACTTTTACAATTTTTACAATTCAGCCTGTCCTGTGTATAATATGAATAAAACTATTTTTAGCCAGGTAACTTTTCCTTGAGCTGAAGAAGCAAACAGGCCTCAGAATTAGGTGACAACTTCATTGTCTTTGCATTTATCTCTATTGGCAGTTGCAGGACCTACCTGATAGAAAATTAATGATGGCTTGTATGAGGAGTGAGGATGCACTGAAAAATTATCAAGTTCTGGGTTTTTTTTTGCCTTTTTTGTACAGAAAGTTACTGCACTCCACAGCCCTAAAAGAAAAATCATAGCAAGGAAACAGCTGTTGGTAAGTCTTTATACAAATCACTTTAGTGGCCTGTTAAGTAGGACTTCGAAAGAGTGATGGAGGGAGGAAATAACAGAATTTTGTGCAGCAAAATCTTGTTATGAGAGAACTTGAGGACAAGATAATGACACTGTTCTTTGTTTCATAAATACAAAAGTTATGACTTTCCTGGCATGCATTACAAGGCCAGTGGTTAATAAGACATGCAGTCTTGTCTCAGGTGCAGCATAGAATCTGTAATAAGGGACTGGCAACCGAGCTGAGATGTCATGTTAACGCTAATCCTGGCTCCTTGGAGAGCCCATGAAGAGTGAAAGGCACACACTCAGAATTCTGTGCAAGCACTGTAATGAATGTATATTGCCAGGGGAAGCAATGTTTGGGGTTTTTTTATAAGAGCTTTTTTTTTTTTATGTACTATCAAGCAACAGCAGAGATGTAGCTAGACTGAGCTTAACAGAGGTGAATTCTTCAGTTGGGGAAAAAGGAGATCTGCTCCACTAACATTTGTTATGGATAGGTCCAAATTACAGATATACAAATTCACCTGTATTCAGCCTTTGAATCTGGCATTATAATTTAATTCACTTTAAAAGCAAAATTTGGTTCCAGGTAGCAATTGGTATCCTACAACTTTCCAAGGCTTTTGAGATCTAGAGAGTAAGGAAATCCTAAGCCAACTGGTCTGGTTGACAGTGGTAAAGAGTGACTAACTTATTTCTTTTGGGAACTGCAATTCCAAGGAATAGGTCTAAGAAGAAATGGAAAACAGCAAAAGTGTTTTGCTAATAGCATTTCTTTTCCTCTTCTTTCCCCTGCCCTCGTTAACCACCAGCAGCATTAGCTTCCCATTATCATGTTGACAAATCTTCCTTTTCATTAATATCTTGTTTATCTTCCTCTGAATTATGCCAAAATTTAAGGCAGTTTGAAAGTTTATGACGAAGCTGCAAAGTAGAAACTTAGCAGAGGAAGCTGATACTGACATGCAAAAGAGTGTATGCAGCAGTCCTGTTCATCTTTTTAGGGCTCACTCATTTTTGAGTGGTAGCTGCCCTGATACAACTCTACACACTGGAGAGTAAATAAAAAAAATAACAGCAGAAAAACCCACTTCCTCCATAATTCAGCCTCTGCTTTCCAAATTGTTACTGGCTGCATGCTGAAGACTCACAGTTCTTCCTTCCAAAATTAGCTTTTCCAGTCTTACAAACCACAACTTCTTCTGGCTGGAGCAAGGGTGAATTTTAAAAAATGTTTTACTTCCAATGGAAGAAAATGTATGTAGACCACTGCAAACAATATAACTTACTACTCTGAGTGGTTTTATAGCTAATTGTTTGATAAGTGTATCAGCAGTGTTTTCTTTCTCCCTTCTTTGTCTTTAGAATACACAATGATACCTCCTTCCAGCTGGCCTCACAGTTTATATTTCATATGAAAATACCTCAGTTTTTCAGAGTATTCCTTTGGGCTACCAAAGAGTTGGGCAGACTGGCAAGTTTTTAAAATACAAACAAAGCTTTGAAATATAAATAAAGCTTTGAAATAAAACTTCCAGAAGTACAGCCCTGCCAAATCTCCCAACTTCCTGTATCCTCATTCTTTTCTTCTCATTTTGCAGCTACTGATAGCTCAGGACAGTGTTTTACATGGAGAAACTGAGGCATAGAAATGCTGCAGATGTTAGACAAAATCAGCGAGGGATCCAGGAACTGAAGTAGAAGGACAGTCCTGGCCTTTCTGCATGTGCCAGGAAAGCAAAGGAACTGTGGGCCAACAAAAGATAACAATGCTGTCTACCAGAAATGGAGCATTTTTCATACTGGCTTTTTAATATGCTGGAAACCAGAGAAGAAAAAGCACTGGTGATTGATCCCTTCTCTGACTTATGATGCAGTCTGAGGACTAGTCAGAGGAAGCTGAACCAATATTTCTAACCTGCACTGCAAACTCTCATTAGTGTGCAGGCTATCCTTTCAGGGTAACACTCTCATTTCTGTCTTTTGAAGTTTGGTGGGTTTTTTACTACATATGATATGACTGAAGTTCCTTGTCTTCAGAAAAGAGAGCCCATGTGCCTTCAGCAGATGCAAGGTGAAGGCTTCTGCATCACTCTAGCTCTGACTGTCCATCTTATCCAGTAAAAAGTAAGCTTTAGCAAAAGAGTTTGAGGGAACCTCACGTAAACATATCTTACTGGCCGGGATGCGCTCCTGAGATACAGGTGTTATTAGGAGTGCATCTAAACTCAAGATTTCTGTACACCAAGTAAGTAACTCCAGGAAGAAGGGGTGCTACCTTACTCACTCTTCTCCTTTGAAAGGCACTAAGAGCTTTTCTAGTTAAAGAAAAAAAAAATAAAAAAAATAAAAAAGATCTGCATATTCCACACTGAGTTAGGAACTTGCCTGCATCTCCCTATAGACAGGGCTTATTTTATGTCTTGACATTGAACATTGGGCTCTGTGGCACCACAAAATGCTTTATTCTCTCTGAAGCTCATTGGGAGAGCACGGGAAGGACTGAGCATTATGCCAAGTTCTCTGTGTAAATGCTTCCCTCCCTACAATTCAATAGGCCATTTGTAAGAATATCTAATGAGGATATTCCTTTGCATGCCATTAATCAGTAAAAGCAAGAAAAGAAATTGTGTTTTGTGAGCTTTTATTACTGAGTCCTTTGTCAATGAATATGAGACTGAGGTGGTTGGGTCAGGCTTGGGTAGTGTCACAGATAATGGGACAGAGCTGTACGAATAGATATCTCCTGTTGTAGTGCCACTCACAGTTGCTGTTCTCCTCTTCTTTGTAAAACATGATTGCCGCTGGTCCTTGATGCGAGACAGAAAAGGGATTCTTAGTTACTCATCACAGGGGAGCATATAGATAAGGGATGGGAACTGCTAAATAAATTTTCAATGTATTTTATTACATTTTCCTGTAGAGCTATCCGAAGTCTTCATGCACTTACGTTAATAGTGACAGAGCAGCAAAAGACAGTGCACAGCTTTTTTGGTGCAAGGCTGTGAGCATCTTTCTACCACATGAAAATGCTCATTTTTGGACTTACAGGATAAACACAGCTGAAAATTTGAAGTTTGTTTTAATCAGGCTAATCTCTGTGGTTTAAGAAGACTGCAGTTTTTGTCTGTGTGAATAAGACAACAGTTTTCAGTAATGTTAACCAAATTGTTAATGGTACTTTGGTAAGGGTACAAAATTACTGTCTCAAAAGTAAAGATATACTCAAAGTGCATGTTTCTGCAGGTGCTTCAGGAGACTGAGTGAATTCACTGACACATTGCTCCTGTGGGATGGGGAGATGGTGTCCTTCCCATTTAACCAAAGAGTAACTGAGATGCAGAGGAACTCAGGGAAAACCCTTCCACTGAAACCTCTGCAGCCTGATTTTTTGAGAGCACCTTATAATAGCAATTGAATTTATAGCTCTTGGTTTTCGACTGCAATTCGCAAGAAGTAGGGTATTAATATTCACTTACAGATTTTGATGATAAAATAATTACAGGCATACACAATTTCAGATTTCTTTTTAAAAACATCATTGTAACAATGCATTGATACTTCAGTGACTCCAGTTGGCTCCACTGGAGCATAAAACAGGTATTATATGAAGAAAAAATTATACCCTTTTTACTACATATTTATAGAAATTTATTTTTTATGGTAGCACAGACAGAATGAATCTCCAAACTAATAATCAGACGGTGATCTTGAAGCTCCCCAGCTCTAATGTGCCACATTGTCTCAGGCTCTTATCATGCTGATGATAGCTATTTCTCTTAGATCTCACTTCTCCTAGACACAGCCTAAATTCTTTGCCTCCCAAGAGACAGCAGTCAGGCTTTCTGCAAGTGAAAAAGAGGGAAAATATGCTGATCAAATGCAATACACAGGCTGGAGCATCTATTATTTAAGCATATTTTAAACATATGACTGCACTAGTCTTTGTTTTCAGTGGCTTGATCCTGAGAACCTGTTCACAGACTTTAATAGCTGAAAGCCAACATTTATGCATGGGAGGGATTATAGAATCACAGTATTTTTCATGTGGGGTTTTCCTCCATTTGTTTGATTTCAAGGTTCTTGCTAGTAGAACTGTGTTGCCTTTAACCGTATTTTCTTCTGTTGTCATGCTTCTTCCCTATTTTGACCAAAGCCTCTGATGATTCCTAGTGGTTCCCAGCATCAGGAGCTGCTAGTGGAAGTGTGTTTAAAAGATATTTATCAGTTCCTTACAAAATTAGAAAGACTTGTCCTCGTTGGAAACAAAAAACTGTGAAACATCCATACTAGGATAGCCCAAAATAGCCTGCAGTCCTCTGGGTAATGTGGACTTCTGGTCAGAGGGCTATCACGAACCCAGTTGCAGACTTGTGTGTCAGCTCTCTGGAGTCCTAGAGATCCTGCCCAGGCCTTGAAACAGCATTATTTTTCTTTTTTTTTTTTCTGTTTTTGGTGAAACTCCCATGCTGTGTTGATAGTGAACTGAACTCCAAAGAAATCAGTCTTGCATCCACCTTTCACTTTCTCATAATGGGCTTCCCCTTCTAACTATTTTTGCAAGATTATGGCAAATAGTTATCACAGTTGTTGCCTTCTGTTTTGTGTTCCTTTCTAGCCTCCAAAATACTACTGGATGAAGTTATCTGCAAATAAAGATTTGTTTCTATTTTTCATAGAAATGGCAGACTTTGTTTCCCCTCTTTTCTTCTCAATTGCTGTGTCATGTATTGCATAAAAGATAGAGCAGCCATTGGACATAACCATTCAGTTCTGTTTTTTCAGAGCCTGCTAATGAAAATTAGCCTAAAAAGTTCAGATTTCTGGAGATCTCACTGTATGTAGCCACATTTGGCCTTATAACTTTACGCATAAACACACTGCATTTTATGAGGCATGAAGGGATCTTGCAGACTCCAGTTTTCTGAGGGAGGGTTTTGGGTGCAGTAACGAGTGCATGGTGCCTGTCTGTCCCCCAACAGCCACTTTACTCGGGGCATGTCCTGGGGCATCAGGAACTGCAGCCACTTGTGCATGAGGATGCACTTACAGTTCCGTACATAGTCCTTGAGGTTATGCTCAAAATTCAGGCTGAACATAAAAATACACATCCTTTTTTAATCCTTTTGGCTGGAAGTAATGCGGCTCTGGCATTCTGCTTGAGAGCTAGGCATTCAGAGGGTGATAGAAAAGTGAAGGATTCCTAGAAATATAACTCCTTCACCACTGGGGTGAAAAAAAATCCTCCTGGGGCTGGTGAAGTGCCAGGAACAAGAAATCAAGTAACCTTCTCTATTAATATTATCTTTCCGAAGAAAAGAAGACATACAGTAGTGGCAGGAAACTTTTGTTAGTGAGTTGCTTTCCATCCAGCTGCAGGATTGCAGCAACAAAACTGTAGCTCAGCAATACATGTTGCAGTTATGCCAGCGGCAGTGTACTATTCAGAAGGGACCGTCTGTAAATAAACGTAGATTAAAAAAAGAAAGGAGTCATCAGTGATCATGTGATGATGAGCAAAGATTATTCCAGACTGACCTTGGAAGCAGAACTTTCCAACCTCATTTGGTGTGCAGAGCACTGGGAATACTAGTTTGGTTTTGTTTTGTTTTTCCCCCTTTATTGCTGCCGAAGAAGGAAATTGTAATTTTGTCCTCATTTTACGACGAGTTTGGAGTAATTGGCTAGAAAAATGTGTACAGCCGATGTGGAGGAGGATTTACTGCAGTGCTTTCAGTTATATCCTTAGAGAGTGCCATCTAGGGGTAACTCATTAAAACCTCGTCTCCTTAAAAATCAAACCGGAAAATATTTCACCTGCATGATGCTTCAAGATCTTGCTACAGATACTGAGCACACTGCTTGGAGTACACATGGTGGCATTAAAACTATAGGAAAGGAGATTAGCAAGAGATCGCTACAGGATATAAAATAACTAATTTCAGAAAATCATTGTTCTCTCAGCTCCACAAATTACCTGGCAATTACAGCCAAATCCTCCAATGCTGTCCAATAATTCAATTTATTGTTCAGCTTGTGAGAAAAACTGTGAGCTTTGAAATCCTAACTCTTTAATGTGGTGATTAATTTAAGACAATTAGTTTTCTTTTCTTGTTTCTCTGATAGGACAAATAGGAAATGTGTAATTCTTACAAATATATGAAGACATTAGCAGTCATATTTACCTACAGTTTTCATTTTGTTTCCCGTTTTGATCTCCTGTTCTAGCTTTACATATTTTTAATCACTATATATTTGGAGTAATACGATCACCTTCATAATTACACTTCTGCCTAATGTTTCCTTTACGTAACATCGCTTGAGTTGGTTTAAAGAAGCCTGTTTTTTCTCCTACCTTTCTGGAAATCATGGTAGGCAAGCAGATAAATTCTGAAGGTCTCAAGGCAGCTATTTACATTGAGATACTTTGATGATGCTTGAATTTCTACCATTATTTAGTCTCCTTAAAGAAACTTACAAAAGAAAATTTCCATTATTTTTATTCTTTTAGAAAAACTCCTAAAATTCTTCCAAGAAACACTCAGAAGGGCCTGTGCATTTAGGACCAGCTCTCTAGTCTTCAGGCATGAAGCAACATGTAGACAAGGTCCCCTTCTCCTGCAGGAAGCAGCATTCATTCCTTCTACCACACCTGTCTTGCCTGTTTTTTCATCACCTCTTTTTGGCCTAGCATAGTCAAAAATGTATCTTATGTATGTTTCTCTTGCAAAGCATTCCATAAAGCGGTCTATTTGAGTCTAATAGCCTTGCTATATCCTCTCTAGCATATACATTTCCTAATTACTTTGGTTTTGGAACAGTCTTCAAACTCTATATAGCTCTTAATCAGGTCACTGTTTGGTCTATGGCTTGTGCTCCAAGGTGCTGTTAAAGATACATATCTAGAAAACTTCATTCTGCTCATGTCTAGTATCACTGTTACATCATTATATTCAGTTCTTTTCCTGGGAAGAGCTGAAGTCAACCAGTGCTATGCTAAATAAGCCTATGATAGAAGAAGCTGGCCTCATTTTACCTTGAGCTGCACAGAATTTTTTCTTTACAATATTTCTTTAATAATGTAGAAATATTTGATGTTTACAAGTACTGATGGAAATAAAACCTGCTGGCAAATGTATCAATGTCCTTCTGTCATTCAGTAATCACTCCCATGAATTCATAGCACCCCTTTTACAAGCAATCTCCACTCTCTGAACCATATAATTTCAGCAAAAGGATGAACAGTCAGTTCCTTATTTTTGTAAGCATGATTTATAAAAAGGGGTGGTGGAAATAAATCATAATTATGTGGCAGTGCGCTAAAAAAACTCCAATGTAGACCTGTGATACCAGGAAGAAAATGAGCTGGTAGAAATTGTATAAATGGTTAACAATTATTTATTGTGTTCTTGTTCTGTCTAATATTTGTCACATTACTGAACTAGAAAACTCAAGGTGTTAATGATGCCAGCGGGTGAAATTCCTCACACTTTCGCCTCCATCCGGGTCAGCGTCAATATCCATTGATTTTTATAGGTCTTGTTCTCAGGTGGTGGCACATAACACATGCTTCAGTTTTGTGCATACCTAAGTACACATAGTACTTAAGTAAGTGTATATGTTACTAAAGCCCAGAAATGGTAAAGGATTTTAGTTTTATTTCAATCTAAATAATAGTGGGTGAAATTGTGCTGTGATTTATTTTTCTCCTCAGTAGCTAGTCCTCTAATGCAAGTTTTTCTTCCTCCCATTTTCTGCTTTTAGTAGGGAGGTGTTGTTATTTAGCAAGTGGCTTTGTCTACTCTACTCTGTGCTAGAATAGTAAAAATAGCCAAAAATTGCAATAATAACTCAGCCATTTCCTACCTTTTTAAAGAACTGTACAAATATGAATGAATTGTTCATAATAGCATATGATTATCTTTTACAGCATCTACATTATAAGAGAAATAAAAGCATAAGGAGCTTTAGAAAGGTAAAAATTAGGTTTGAAGGGGTTTTTATTTTGTTGTTCAAGTATATTATACTATATAGAACATAATTAATATCTAATAAAAAGTATATAAAAAAGAGGGGAAGCTCATACTCCATACTGGGTACAGCTGAAATAATTATTTCATATTGTTGTTAATATTCTTTAATTGTCCCCTGGCCAACAACCTTTTTGCTTTGTGTTTTTTGCTTCTGTCTTGGAAGCATTCAAGCTCTGATGCACCTATGTACAATTGCAAGACACTTCTCACCTATGAGCACTAAACTGCAATAAAGCAGTGTTTTAAGCTGAATAATATATAATGGAAGAATACTGCATGCTGGTAAGCCCTCCTCTCCCTAAAGTATTTTAAGTTAAAATGCCAAGATGGGAAATTGTATTAGCCATTCACCTCTCCACCTGCCAGTAGCTGCTTTGAGTGGAAATAAAGTGATGTGAAAAACCTGAACTGGAGCAAATCCCATCCTGAGAGGGAGACTGGTACACAGGCATCCATGTCCCTTTCTAATTAGCAACAGCACTCACTGTGCCTGTGCTCAATTAGCACTTTGTAATTGTAATTTCACCCTAACCCCATTTTTGATCTTATATAATGTCTCAAGACAGCTAAACTTCTTTTCCTCCTGTCAGAAGGGAGTTACTAGCAGGGAGCTGGAGTGCTCCCTCCAGACCTCCTCTAGCAGTTGCTGTGCCTGCTATGTGAAAATGTGTGTTTCACCCTTCAGCTAGATCTAATTTAGAAATCTTTGAGCTCTTAATGATTTCCTATAGTTTGGCCTAATTGAATCTAAGTGCTTTTGCATCAAAACTAGAGTGCCCATCTGGGCCGCAGCTAAAAACCTGTCACCCTGAAATACAATCCCAAATACAAACACATGCCCTCCTCCATATCAACTGTTGCCATCTACTGCATCAAAACTAGACACAGCCATCTTCTGCGTTGCAAAAATAGTTTGACCAAGATGGAAGTCTTCTGCAGAATTGAATTACCACCAATATGCACAGCAGCTGTTCCATGCAGCGAAGCTGCTGCAGCCTGAGGGATCCCCCTCTCCAAGAAAGGAGGCATGACAGCAGGAGCTGCACGGTGTCCCCCGTGAAACAAGGAGAGTCTACCACTGCTGAGGAATGTGCCTCTCAGGGCAAGGCCCAAAGCGCTCCTTGTACTCTGTGACTTGAGATGCTGAGTATGATTGACCAGCAGGTCAAAAGATCCATCTCCACCAGGTGCATTGAGGCATGGAGCAGGAAAGAAACCACTGCTGGGAGTTGTATCTCAGGTGTTGGGCAATGTGACTCAGGAGTCAACTGGATGAGTGCTCTGCTGAGGGAGAGACATAGAATCATAGAATCACAGAATGGTTTGGGCTGGAAAGGACCTTTACAGCCACCCAGTTCCAATGCCCTGCCGTGGGCAGGGACACCCTTTACTATACCAGGTTGCTCAAAGCCCCATCCAGCCTGGCCTTCAACACTGCCAGGGATGGGGCAGCCACAGCTTCTCTGGGAAACCTGTTCCGTGAAGGCAGACTCAGACAAAGCTGGCTGGGCTCCCCTGTCTCTTTCTTCCAGTGGTGTTTGCTGTTAGCTTTCCTTTAAATTCATGAAAGCCATTAGTGAAACCCCATTAGTTTCTCTAAGAAATTCTCACTTTGCAGGCTTCTACAGTAATGTACTTAATCCAGGGTCTAACCATTCTCAGTCACCTACCCACTCCCCCCTCCAAATTCTGCTGTTCTCTTGAATGTTCAGGCAGGAACAAGAAATATTTGCATCATGTCTCTATTCAGAAGCCTCTTCTAAGCACATCATAGAACTACTGCACAGGGCAACATCTTTTACTGATCTATTAATAATTATAATAGTAACTTTTATAGTTACTAGTAGCAAGTAACTATGAAGCACAACTACAGAATATGAATCCATAATCTTATCCCAAGGTAAAGATGATAAGAAAAACAGTATGAGTAATATGTTACAATCATCTAGCTACAAAAATTATATCCCTACAACACTAGGCAGACTTGTTGCTTTTATTTTAAAGACTGTCTAATTAGGAGCACTCCTGATGTGTCTAGGAAGTTGGAAGAATTTAGGCAATTGCTGTCATACATTAAAAGTAAATCAGACTGTTAGGCTCTAATATTTACATTCCACAATTTCTGGCTTGCTACATTGTACTCCCAAAGTAAATATCATTGCAGTACAGGAAGTTATTTACAAAAGAAAAGCTAAGGAAAGCTATTCCATCATTTCTGTTTTCATCAAGGTGAAAAACATGCTCTTGCAATCATTTTACTGGGCTCAATCCTGTGCTCCATTAGCAGGAAAATTTTCCGTTTAAGTAAGCCAGATGTTGCTTTTGTAAGAGAATTTGGTATTCTGTAGCAACACCTCATCTTGCTGTCAGTAAAGTCAGTGGGAGACATGCTTGTGAAGGTAATGAGAGTAAAATGAGATCTTCGGTGGTGTTCCCAGTGCTACACCAGCAGAAAAAGAACCATCAGTTTCAGAGTTCGTAGAAGTTCCCATCAAAGAATCGATTTGCTTCTGGTAAAAAAACAAATGGGAGTGAGCCTGATATTTAAGAAATTTCAGAGTAACCTGCACTGCAGCATGGGAAGGATATCAGACGTTATGCATTTTAGTAATCCTCATGAGGAAAAATCACCTGATTGATTCAATGCTTTCAGCATTCCAGTTAATGTCAATATCCATGCAAACAGCACCTAAAGTTGCTGATTTAAAAAAAAAAAAAAGTTAAGTTCAAAATTCCCTGTCTTCCCTAGAAATGCCACAGAAACTAATGAAACCCTTTGTTCTAAATGAAGGATGTTTCATTTTTCCAGTCAGCAATATTCTTTTCAACTTTTAGTTTCACAGGAAGCAGAAGAATCCTCAGTTTTATGCAAAATGTTTTAAATTTTGACTGATTTGTTTGCATTTTCCTACTTTGAACTCTCAGGTGACCTGAAATATACTGGAATCCAATTTGGCAGTTGGAGACAGCAAATAGTTCCAAAACCATCTCTTCAGTTAGTTTGTAGGGCTGTTTACCCCCCTGATATCACATACTAAAGCCCTTGGACCTCTCCCTAGAGATGTTCACAGTGGGCAGTTAAGGAGAGGTGGTGCACAAATCTCACCAACTCTTCTGCATATTTCAAACTTACAATACTGTCTCTGCACTTGAGCCAGGAAAATAATTTAACTTCTCATGGCAGACAATTTTTGTCTTCAGCATAGTTGATACTTCCCAAATAATTAAAAAAGATCAGCCTACAAAACTGCTGGCTTAGGAGAAATCAGAAATTAGTTAACAGACATGTGTTTCAGTAATGCTACTTTTAATCAGCTGCACGCAGAGTTGTGGTCAATGGCTCAATGTCCAGCTGGAGCCCAGTAACGAGTGGTGTCCCTCAGGGATTGGTGTTGGGACTGGTCTTGTTCAACATCTTTGTTGGTGACATGGACAGTGGGATGGAGTGTGCCCTCAGCAACTTTGCTGATGACACCAAACTGGGTGGTTTGGTTGATAAGCTGGAGGGAAGGAATGGCATCCAGAGGGACCTTGACATGCTTGTGAGGTGGGCTGATGCCAACCTGATGATGTTTAACCATGACAAGTGCAACGTCCCACACCTGGGTCGCAGCA